>CM031920.1:12835635-13067527 GCA_018703695.1 Prunus fruticosa | reverse complement strand
TATTCATAATAGATTGAAAGTGAATAAAAGTCTCTCTTTTGTCTTTGAAAAAGCAACCAAAGTAAATCTAAAATCATCAACAATAAGCAATCTTTTCCTCCAAGGCTAATAGTTATCTTCAAAGGACCAAGCACAAATAGATATGAACAAGTTCAGGGAGTTTACATATGGTGGTTATGAGACTTAGAAAAGTCCATGAGCAGACTTCTTTGTTTTTACCTATATGGCACCAACTGCAAATAGATTTAGTAGTATTTCCAAAACTAGAAATACCACTGCTATTCTTTTCTTCAGATCAGTTCTAAGAGATCTTTGAAATTTATGACCTAATCTAATGCCACAACACTATAAGGTTGTGGGCAAACTGCAAGCAATAATATTTGAAAACAAATTAGTCTCCACACAATAACAATGATATACTGGTTTTAAACCTCAAGATAGTTCTCGTTTCTTGTCTGGAGACAATACATCTTTCTTAGTGAAATTAACAATGCAGAAGTAATCACAGAGTTGACTTATATTCTTTATCAAATATTGATTCAGATTTTCAACATACAAGACATTTTCAAGCTTATTAATTTTGGAGCAAAGATGGTTCCTTTCCTAATATATTGACTTGCTACCATCACCACCAAAGGTTACCCCTCCCGGTGAGACGCTGGAGAATAATTAAAAAACACACGCTCTTTATACCAAGTCATGTGACTATCAGAGCAACCACTATGAAAAATACCAAGATTCAAGAATTTTAGCGGATAAACATTGAGGCAGGCAAGACGGGACCCCTTTATCACCCAAAACACTTTTAGTTGGCATTTTGATTATTGATAAGGTCTTAACATGCTGAAATAATTGCAACTTCACTTTAAACAGATTCTGAACTTGTTTTTACTAGAGTTTCGAGAGAGAATTCTTTATTTTTTAGTTTGAAGCAATTAGGTCTAATGTATTCCCTTCCTACAAAAATGACAACGGCGATAAAAGTGATTTTCCTAGACGTACCTAACCCTGAACATACCTTAAGTTCTCAAAATGCTCGGAGGGGCAGTCTGGATAGTTTGGATTGATACTGAGCACCAGGCTGGTGTAAGTCACTGAAGCAGGGATTAGCCATTAGTTTTGAATAATCCAGTTGTGCAGAGAATCTCCAGCATGTAAATTTTTTACTTCCTCATTTAATTTGACAACATCAGGGTAAAGCCAAGACTAGATTTATCACTACAAGAGTTTCCTTTTTCTAGACAAGTCTAAGTCCAAATTTTAACTTCTCATTTTCTTGTTTAAGTTGACTCACAAGGTTAGACAAATCTGTTGCTTTCTTGTTGTAGCATGACAACTTTACTAGAAAGATGCACACTTTGTCTCTTTATGTTGTAAGACACATTCACAAGTTCCTCATATCTTTGGATTAGCTCCTCTTCACTATCAATAAGTTCAACCTCATTTCCACTTCCTTCACAGAAATTTAGATGGATAATTTACCAATGAAAGCAACACTATTTTCATCATCACTCAGTACAATCATAGACTCATCTTTAAGACTGATTTTCCCGTTTAGAGTGTTTGCACACTCAAAGGGAAATCACCTATTCCACCACAATCATAACAATTTATTGACCTTTTGTTTTCAATAGAAACTTGACCAAGAACCAGAGTAGTAATCACCATTAAATAATGGTGGGTGAGCAGGGCTACCGAGCTCTATCTCTTCCATAAAGATGACTTAGAGTTGGATCTACACTAATTAAAATGTAGTGCCCGCTTGATACCAATTGAAGGCCAGGCCCCTCAGCTCTAAAAGCCTACAGAGGGGTGAAGTAGGCTAGAGGTGAAAGACCTACCAATTAAATTTAAGCCCAGCTGAAGAAAGAAAAGAGAAACCTATTAATGCAGAAACACCACGTATTAATACAAAAGAAGCTCTTGTGATTGGATCAATACAGTACAAAAGCGTCATTGATCCAACGTTAGTGCTGAAGTGCATTTGAACGGAATGTAGGTAAGGACAACAATGGCAACATGAATATTAAACAAACACCAAGATTTGTTAACCCCAGGGAAACCCAAGTGGGTAAAACTGGGAGCACCAAGCTCAGAGATGCGAATCCACTCGATAAGGAAGTACAAGGAAATGAAGGAAGACTTAGCTCAATCTATCACCTACTGGGCGGCTTCAATCACCCTTACAGCAAGCACCATTTTCTTGTTTCTTCAGCAAATCTTCTCAAGAGCACCAGCTCAGTTCGCATGTTGTCTGATGTATGAAGTGAGTTATGGTTTTCACAAATTCTATCTCAATCACAAAGTATGATTGAGCTAGACAAATGAAACCTAAGTGTTGTGATGATTAAACTAGAAGTAATAAACTTGAAGCATATAGTTTAATCAACAAAACACCAATGAAACAAAACAAATGTTCGACCGAAATATTTGTAAGTGTTTCTGAGAAAGCTATATGTATACAATCAATCATATACTCACAAGTAACTCTACTAGTTGAACGAGTAATAATGAACTTAAACAATGAAAAACATTCAGCCGGAAGGAGTATAACTCAACTTGGGGAAGTGTTTATGTGTATGCAATCATCACACATAGCCTCAAGTGTTCAAGTGTGGCTGAACAGTAAATAGGTTCTTGAATGCTTAGAGGCACATAAGAAGTTTTTTCAAAAACCTTTGAAACTATTCTGCTGGGTAAGAAGAAGGTGAGATGCAGAAAGTTTTCTAAAATGAATCAGTTGCCTTCTCTGAGTCAAGAACTTGAGTATAGAGACTAGAAAAACAGCAACTAACAAGGAAGGAGAAGACATAGAACAACTCACGGCGGACTGCTCAAGGAGAAGACAAGAAAGTTTTAAAATGATCTACCCATGCAATGAGCACAAGATAAGATGAAAATAAGATTAACCCATGCTCATGTAACCGTTGGGAATAAAAACAACCACAAAAAGTTTTTCTCTTTTGAAAACAGTTTCAAGAAGGGATAAAAGAGATAATACAAGTCATCAACTTGATGAGTTTTGGGATGAAGGACCCGTATGCTTAATGAGAAATGAGATAAAAACAACCATACATGTAAAGACTGCCAAGAGAATGAGAAGACCAAAGAATAAAAAGTGGGCAGACAACTTGTTTCAAGGATAATTATATTGTCTAAAGAAGATGCCTTGAAAACAACATAAAGGAAGAGTAGCTTGATGGAGCCGGTGGACTACTTTCAAGAAATAAGCATGGGATAGAAATATAACAATCAGCCCATGCTTTTGTTTGAAACACACATGCACAAGGACTCTTCAACACAATCATATAAAAAGCATGGGTGTGTTTCTTTAAAACCAAGAGGAGCCGCACATGGTAATTGAACAAAGAGGGAATCAATAAAAAACATAAATCCCAACATTTTAAAAAAGGTGGAGAACAAGAAAACATTTTGTAAGGAGAAAGAGTATGGGTTATTTAAATAAACAAAAGCATGCTCCCTACAATATATTATAACATAATATATTATGTCTCCACACACAAATTAACCAAACTCCACACACACACCCGTTGGGCTAAGGAGGAAACCTTCAACAAGGAATGAAGAAGGACAGAACAAAGAAATCTGCCAACAGCATGAAAGCAGGACGCATCATGGGATTAATCCAAGTGAGAATGCATATGATTTTACCTTTGGCAGCAGGACGTGAGGAATGAGAATGATCTTCAATCTATTTCAGTCTTAACCTCTAATCTGACTTAGAAACTAATTAATATTACAAACATTTTGTTGGTTTAAGAGAAGAGCCAAAATACAATATTGGTTCAAATAAGAACCTTACGCATGACACGTGGCGCTATATCATGGGAGGTGGAGAGTTTGATGGGTTTGGATTGTGCTTGGTCCAGCATCATTGAGCTCTCCTTGTGTCTCCAAACAAAAGCTTGTAGGAATTGTTAGAAATGTGCCCTAAGAGCCAATACATTTGATGTAATCTCCTTAGAATACATTTCATATATGATATATAAAGGGCAAACTATTTGTTATCTTTTACATCGTGTAAGAAACAAATGTCCAAGGTATGCTAAATAAGAGATAAAGTAACTCTAAAAAGATTAGATTTGGAGACCTTTAATCTCTAACTGTAGCATCCCAAAATGTTCATAATCATAGGTTATCAAATGGGCATTGATAAACCGTTCAAGATTAGCACATATTATGTATGCTCAATTGGGAGGATGGTTAGTCTCAAACCATTTGTGTAGTTGACACTAATACAAGTATGTGGGTGCTCATTAGTGAATGAGTACACTGAACGCGATCAACCGTAGTTCTCGACGTAGTATTTATCTATATGTCAAACGAGAACTCATAGTTGCAATAATGCAAATTAGTCCTTAGACCTGAGGCATCATGGTTGTCCTGTGATGCGTTATTGATCTTTGATAGCTTTTAAAGGCAAGCGTAAAAGATTTGTCTTAAGTGTTGTTGGGATCTCTTATTCATCATAGGGACATGTGAATGTACAATAAGGAATCTCTACTTTCGATAAAGAAGGAGAATGTTTCAAGATGTGATTTAAGTAAATCTTTGGCCAAAGTATTTTGAGCTTGATTGAGAAAGTTGTTCTTAATCATGTTCTTTTGAATCACATGAGGTTGTAAATCATATTAGGGGTTTGACATAATCGAATCCGTACCCTAATAATATGATTTGAAACATTGTATAAGAGAAGGACCGTATTGCATTGCAATTCCAGATGAATAGGTTATTTATCTATTCTGGTTAGCTTGGGTAGCCTTGATATATTGCTAGATATCACTCTTGGCTTGTGGAAGTCCTAGGATTGATTGTGATCGAAATCCAAATAAAGGGAAGAATTAAAAGGGGGTTTTAATTCCAGTTGGTTAAAAAGAGTTCTAATATTTTCCCACTACCTTGCTAATTAGAACCTAATGAATCGCACACCTTAAATGGTTAACTTTGAGTAATACAAATGAGAATGAGTAAATCAATTGATTGATTTGATGTGGAATGATTACTGCGTGTAAAAACGTATTTGGGCCTAAGTAATAGTTACGGAAAGCCCAAATGATTGGGTATCAAGCCCAAGGGCTTAAGACGCCTAAATATTATGGTTTAAGTGTCATAATGCCCAATTTTGGAAGCCCAATGGGGTTTGGCCGAAAATGGTTAAGTGAATGTATATGGGAATTGTTTCCATAAGCTCATTAACACACAAAAACAATCCAACATCAACCAAATGGGTTTGGGAGATAGAAGATAGATAAAAGAGAGTTTTCAAGAGTAAACACTTTCATCTTTCTAAGTGGTTTAGATTGAAACCGATCTTGAGAATCTTGCACTAGCATCCAAGTATTCTCAAGATACTTCTTCTCATCTCAAGGTTCCATTGGTGTGGAGACTTAGAGGCCATATACTTTTGTGGCTCACATGGAGGAGAAAGATCAATGAGCAAAGATTAAAGATCAAAGAGGAGATCAACAAAGAGGAAATCATCAAGAGAAGACCAAACACAAATTGGTTCATATAATTGCTTCAAGGGTAATTAGATCTTATCCTTTCTCTTGAATTTTCATTTATGAAAAACATATCAATGTTCATGGCTTAAGATACTTTGGGAAGAAAGTTTTGTTTTTGAATTTAAACAACCACCTTAGACTTCCGCTGCGATTAATTTGATTAAATGCATGTTTAATATTCAAATGAACTTTGGAAAAATATTTTGAAATTCCTGCAGGGAATTCCTGTAAGGCCTTGCTCCCCTCAAGCTTCTTTCTAGTTTTTTTGGCCTCAACCACACCCAATTGAGCACCCTCCTCATGCCCATGCAATTACTATGTCTCACCCAAACAACACATAGCACTGCAACCCAACTGGCCATTGATACTTCCCTTTGTGCTAAAACTTGTGCTTGAGATTTTTTGAGAGAAAAAGAGAAAAGAGAGAAGGGTTTCTAGAGAAGAACCTGTTTGAAGGAGAGCACAAGAAGTAAGAATCACTTGGAAATAAGTAGTGAAATTGAACTACGGAACTCCTGGTGCAAGTTTCCATGTATACATAATTATTTATGCGCATATTCTATTAAGTAGGGTGGGCACGGTGCAATATGGTAAAGTTGTGAGCCCAATTTGACTCAGAATACCAAAAATTAAATTGGTATGGTGCGTATGGGATTATGGTTTGTCAAAATTGGTACCAATACCGTACTTGTGCCAATGAATTGTATTGACATTTTCGGTACCAAAATGACACAACTAAAAATGAATCAATTCAATATTCAACATATTCATTCACCAAAATAAGTGATGCCTAAGTTACAAATTCAAATATTCAACATATTCAATATCCAAATCAACCAAATCAATATTTATCCATCAATAGATTCATCAAATTCAAATGGTTAAAACTCATGCCTTATGACTTATAAACCAAAATAGTTAAAATTATGGAGGAGAGTGAGGGTTTGGCTTTTTGGCGTTTGTTTGAGAGTCAAGTGATAGAATGAAAATAAATAAATTATATTTTAGTACTATTTAGGATGGTAGTATTGACCAGGACCAAATACTTGATATCGCTACCATACCATACTCTATTGGTACCAACATCGGACCAAAATATCTCCTCATCCCAAATGAAACGGTATGAAATCGGTATGGTATGGTTTGGTTAGGTACGGTTTGGTATTTTCGATCTTTTGGTTTTAGATGCCCACCCCTACTATTAAGTATTGCACAGCTTGCTTTTGGGTTGATGGGTTCCCAGCTTGCTTTTTTCAAAGGAATTGGCAACTATGTGGTAATGACATCTTTGATATGGTTTGCACATCTTTTAGGACTGCATCATTCCTGAGGGGTTGAATTCTACTTTGATCACCCTGGTTCCTAAGATTGAGAATCCTCATTCAATGGCACAATTCAGGCCTATTAGTTTATGTTCTACTCTCTACAAGGTCATCTCTAAGATCTTGGTTTGCTGAAATTGGCATATTCTTCCTAAGTTTGATTAGCCCAACCAAGTCAGTTTGTCCTGGTAGGCAAATTAAATGATAACATTTTAATCGGCACAAGAGATTATGCACAAGTTCAGAATTGCCAAGGGAAAGAAAGGATTTATTGCTTGGAAGATTGATTTGTCTAAAGCTTATGATTTGTTGCGCTTAGCTTTTATTGAGCTTGTTCTTGTTGAGTTAAGGCCGCCTCCCCCCCATTGTCCAGTTGATTATGCAGTGTGTTTCCTCGGTAAAGTACAGGTTTGTGTAAATGGGGAACTCGTAACTCGTTCTCTCTAGTAATGGCATTAGACAAGGAGACCCCTTTCTCCTTATATGTTTGTTCTGCATTTGAAAAACTATCACACATTATTTTTGATGCCTCTAGGGGCAAGCAGTGGAAAAACTGTTAAATCCTCTCAATCGAGGCCTCCTGTTTCACATTTATTTTTGCAGATGATTTGATCCTCTTTTGGGGAAGCTACTCCAAAACAAGCTAGGATCATGAAGCATTGTTTAGAGATGTTTTGTCAAGCTTCCTGGCCAAACTTCAATTTTGATAAATCCGTTGTTTGTACTCTCTCCTAATACTTGTAGGGCAGGAGCTATGGAGATTAGTCTCATTTGTGGATCCCCGCTCAGGACTAACTTGGGCAAATATTTGGGAATGCCTCTTATTCATTCCAAGGTAACCAAAGCTACTTATGGGGATTTGATTGATAAAGTTCATGCTAGACTTGCCTCCTGGAAGAGTAAGATGCTCTCTTCGGCTGGCAGAGCAACCTTGATCCATTCCTGTGACTTCTTCCCTTCCTGTCTATGCAATGCAAACTGTTAAACTACCAATTAGTATTCTATAGAAACTTGACCAAATTAACAGAAATTTTTCTGGGGGGTAGTGAGAGAAAAGGAAAATTCACCTTTGTCAATGGGATATTGTCCGAGACCTAAAAGCTTAGGTGGTTTGGGTTTTAAGAAAACTCTACATTTGAATCAAGCTTCTTCTAGCTAAAACTGGGTGGAGGCTCTTCCAAAAAGATAATGGTCTTTGGGCTAAGGTATGGAAAGCAAGTACCTTAAAGGTAGGTCAATCCTTGAAGCTATATGATTCCAAGGCAAGGTTGTTCTTCAACTTGGCGTGGGGTTGTTTTGGTTCCAAGCGTGACTAAAGGCATGAAATGGAGAGTTGGTAATGGGGATCAGGTTCTTTTTTGGAAGGATAAATGGATTGATAGCTTACCTCCTTTGATTCAGGAGGTTCCTAACTGGGCGGGCTGATCTTGAGAGTAATGTTTTCTGAATTCCATAAGGATGGGTGGTGGGGATGTGGCCAAACTAAGGTGTGTTCTTCTAATGAGCTTATCCAAAAAATTATTTGTTGTCCTCTGATTTGGGGGGCTTTTGAGGTATTCGCAGATCTGGTTTCCTAGTTCCAATGGTATTTTCGACTAGTCGGCTTATCAGTTGTTGTTTAACGAGTTGAGTGGTCTGACCCTTGGTGGAAGACTCTGTGGAAGATGAAAATTCCACCTAAGCTGAAAATTTTATATTGGTTGGTTTATCAGGGAAATTCCTTTTCTAATGAGCAACGGGTTAGACGACATCTTACCTATGATGCCTCTTGTATGTATTGTGGGGGGAGCGAATGAATCTGTCTTTGCATATCTTAAGGGATTGCTCTAGGGCCCGCAGAGTTTGGGCCCAACTTTCAAACCTCACCAGGCTATGTGTTTCTTTCATACTGAGCTTAAGCCATGGCTCCTCAGTAATATGTGTTCCAAGGATGCTGTGATGCAGGGACCATGGAAATTTACCTTTGTGTTTGCTTGTTGGTTCATCTGGAAGTGGAGAAATAATCATGTTTTTAACTTCTCTTATTGAGATGCCTTTTTGTCCTAGGATGGTTATTTTCTCAGCGGTTCAAGACTGGATTAAAGCTTTGACTATCACTACTAAAGCCACTGTGAAAACACAAGTTCTTCTTGCTTGGAGCCCTCCTGTTCCTGGTACCATCAAGCTCAATGTGGATGGCTCTCGACAGGCTGCTTCTGGATGTATTGGTGCTGGAAGGGTCCTTCGAAATTCACTTGGAGAGTGGAATGGTGGTTTTGCTATTAATTTAGGGATAGGCCAGGTGCTGGAGGCTGAACCTCGTATCATTTGTGTTGTTTAGTTTCTTTGGTTGTTGGGGGTTCTTCCCCCCTCCCTTGTTCACCAAAAAAAAAAAAAAAAAGTATTGCACAACTTTAGCCTGTGGTCTTTCAACTTTAAATTACAATTTTGTCCTCGTAGATCAAAACCCTACACCGCCTTGCTATTTGCAAGAGCTAAATCATATCACAGACGCAACTTTTTAATTATCCAGAAGGAGGAGGAATGAGTTCAGCGTGGGCTGTGACGCATGATGCATATTTATATTGATATCTATATATATACATATATAGATGATGATGTGGAGAGATAGAGACTTGAATGATTCCTTTTACTGCTTGTCACAAATCCAGAAATATTTGCTTTCATAGTTGGTGCAGAAAGGACTACGTAGGTTTAATAATCTCCACTCAGTGGGCCCATCTTATCTTAGCTAGAAGAAGAAAAAATGTGACATCTTATTGAGCGGAGTTTAGGCATGCAAAGCAAGCAAAAGCTAATACAGAAGAAGGAAGAGGAGCATCATTTTTGGAAGTGAAGTAATCAATTTGATGTGTGAATTTTCAGAAAGCCGGGTTTAGTAAAAAGCCTCCGCACCACCTCTGCGTCTGAGAGGTGGCCGGCATGCTGCCTCACACAATCTGGTTACCTTCTTTTTTATAGATAAGTTTTAGGAGCTTGTTGGGGTGACAGAACCCAAAAGGAGTCAAAACGAATCTTCAACATGGATAAACATTAGTTTTTCAGGCAATGGACTGACCAATTTCGAAGACATACCTACTGGCCAGAGGTGCTTTATAACCTTTTTTTTTTTTTTTTTTTTTAGTCAGGCCAAGAGAGGACGACTTACCATTATCGTGGCGTGCTTTATTGGAGCTTTTTTTCTTAATACTATGCAACTTTATTTTATTTTATTACATATATGTCAGTAAAGTATATAGTATTGTTCTCATTTATTATCAATTTCGTTAGCTTTATTCAAATAATAATCAAATTAAGTCACACATAAGTGAAGGAAAAGTAGTCTGAACACTACACTACATCACAGATAACAAATTGAAATTTTGTTGCTCATAATTCTACTTGCATATATTTCTCAGGTTAGGAGAGACGAATAATACAGTTCTGCATTCATTTGGAAAAAATCGCATAGAGCTCATCACAGCAGGACAACGGGCATGGAAAAAGCTTTCAGCCCAACCATGAAAATAGGCACATAATACAAAATGCAGGCACTGAGATCAGCACATTAGTAAGGAGGAGCCTGAATCTAATGAAAAAAATAATCTCTTTCAACTTTTCGGATCCGAAGCCTGGCTTTGACACTGTTCAAGAATAATGTTACAGTTGTTCATGCTGCGTGCATCAAGAAGACCATGATTCCACAATTTGATCATGAATAATCTCCAACACCTGACAAGTGATTTGTCATTTGAGATTCACATATCCTCATCGAAAAGCAAAGCATGATAAATATTACATTTTCTTCTAACGCAAGCACACACAGGCACCATTTAACTGCTATAGATATAAGCTCATTTTTACTGAGAAAAAGTATCTTCCTCGCATGTCATGCCACATAGCTGTATATCATAGCCATACTCAAAGCATCAATCATCCATCGATTATGTGCAACAGTCCAATGCATACTAGGTGTTTTTCCAATTATTTTTACTAAACGTTTGAATAGGTGAGGGAGGGAGCAAGGCCAAACTCAATTCATAGATATAAAAAACCAGATATAAGGATGTCACCGACTCTCACTCATTCTGCATTTCAACTGTTCATATTTGAAAGTCAAGTCCTTAAACTTCAAGCCAAAGAAAGAAAAGTAATTAAACACTTAAACTAGGTCTAAAGAATTGTGCCAAAGTGTCATGATCTTGTTACCAGAAAATATACAGCCACCATCATATTAAGTAGTCATGGCGGGCATGATAAGGTCTAATATCAATATGCAAAATGCCAGACTTTACAAACAGCAACAAATAAGAATAACCAACAAAAAATGGAGTTTCTATGTTCAATAGTCACCAAATCAGGCATGGGGCTTTTTAATTTTTAATTTGAACTTTTTTTGTCCATGAGTGGGGCTTTATTTAGGTCATCATTTTATGACATGCACATTAACTACCAGAATATCAAGGCAGACTTCACCACGAGTGATATGCATGACCACAATTGGCAATCAAATGGGCGCAACCATTACCATATCAGGGCCGGAGCTCTGACAAGGTCATGTCCGTGCAATCTCGAAAATGCCTCACACGACCAAGGAATATGACCATCGGCCAGCACCCTGCCATCATTAAAACAAAATATTTCAGAAAAAAATCGAGAGAGAACTAATGTAGTTCCACACACAAGAAGATGAACTTGTCCCTTATTTTTTGTATCTGGAGCTTGCTCATCATTGAGAAATATTTATTGCAAATGAAGAAACCTGCCAAAAGTGCCATGATATCCAACAGCATCCTTGTCTGCTATATGTTGAGTTTTAAAATGTAGCCTCTAAAACGCATTAGATTCTAATTAGTAATTATGCACTAGACACATGAACGTTTTAATCCAATTCCAAACTAGGTTTCAACTTAGTATTACATCAGTCAAGTTAGTGACATACAATATGATAGCCAATTTTATGGCTCCAGATGGAGCTAATTTTAAAAGATTCATGTAGCTTCCCTGACCATAATTAGCATCAACGCTTTCTTGCATTGAGCCAATTAGCATACAGTGGGGCATCATCCCTACAAGCGCCACAACCACACTCCTTGAAATACAGTGTTCTTATAGACTTGGCTCATGATGGATGCTCTGTACACACTTAATGGGAATGCCTCAAACCATAGGAGACTTTTCTTTAAGGCATATGATTATACCATAATTTCAGAGGTAAATACTCTAGGATCTCATTCTATGGACTTAGTATGAATGTGTCTTATTTCTTGATCTGACTTGCAATGTTATGAAATATGATGGTATACAAGGTGCTAAACAAAAAAAATAAAGAACATTATAAAGCAAAAGAAGGAAAAATAAAAAATGAGCAAAATGAAGAGAGAAAATTACTGTTGCTTCCTCACAAAGGAGTTCCACATATGCATCATTTGCTTCTCATCTTTAGTCACATCAACGAAATCATCAAGCATCTACAATAGAGAGTAAAATATTACTTCATTTGCTTTCAATATAAAATCCCACAAGACCATGGTGCCAAGTCAATGTATTGTGCTGCTAACATATTGCAAAATATGCTATTGCAAGAGAGAGAGAGAGAGAGAGAGAGAGAGGTTTGGCTATTATACCCTTCGATCTTCAAAATCAGCAACATCATCATCAACCTCATCCTCACTATCCTGATCTGACAAAACTTGTTCCAATGTCATTGGCTTCAAGCATAACAAAATAAAAAAAATTAAAATACAGTGCTGCATATATTAAAATATTGTCATTTAAAAAAACGGGCCAAAAAGAATTAACTGTTAATTTTTTAAAATTTTAAAGAGAGATTCCTTTGGGCCAGCTGAAGAGCTGTAGCTAGCATAGTCAATCCACCAACCACTATTTCTCATAACCATTAAGACTAGAGTTTCACAACAAGGTTTGCTAATTATTCAAGCAAGAGATTAGTCAATGTGCTTGACTTCAATGATTGTAAAACGTAGTCTAATGTTTGGTATATACCAAACATAGAAAAACAAACTACAAGATGTAACCATCTGAACAGCTGTTCCATTTTCTCTTCCACAGAATGTTAAGGCTTTATACTTATGCAACATTATACTAGGCATTTTTATCCCAGTATCATACTAAGCATTTTTTTCCTCCTAAAAAAAAGCATGACCTGGAGGTCTGTATCTTTTATGAGTTATAAGTGATCTATATATAAAAAGTATACGGTCATGCCATAACAGTTACAGATATCTGATTACAATGATATACAAGTTCAAGTGCTAAGGAAACAAATAATTTTATGGCTGGTCACACCATAATAGTCTCAACAAAAGCTTTCAAAAATGGAAATTGCACTATAAATGATATTGAAAGTTCACTCCAAAACAAAAAAACCAAAAAAAAAAAAAACCAAAAAAACATAATTGGTGTTCGGTGATAACACAAAATCATTCATAACATAAGTAATTGTCACCTGGGCTCTATGTGAGTGAAAGAACTGTCGCTTCCGCAGGAGTGCACAGCTGAAAATGTAGAGAAAAAAGAATATTCATATGTGGACAACATGCAAGAATTATAATCCACGTGCAAAAGGATATATGAAAAATATCATAGTACTTGCTTAGAGAACAAAGTGAACATATTTAATGTAAAAGTATGAACAGTGCTGATCGATTGGCGGGGCAAAACACAGCATGTCAACACATGAATTTCATTTATGTGTGCGTACGTGTGTAGATTTGACAAGTTAACATTAGAGCAGCTTGGGAGCAACAGTTAACATCCATCAACTAAGGCCCAATGCATGCAAAAGCAGCATAACCTTCTATATTTCACATAACATAAACAGATGTATACACATCCATTCAAGTTGGTTCTATCGAGTTTTAGACTACATAACCTGAGCCTTTTGGTTTCAGAAAATTAGGAACCGAGCCTTCTGGTTTCAGAAAATTAGGAACCGAACCAAAGCAAAACCAGTTGAAACCGCCAATTCCAGGTCCGTTCAACTCAGTTGCTTCAGCTGGTTTAGGTTCAGGAGGGTGGACAGCCCTACCTGAATTTTTGTTACCTAAGTTCACATGATAGATTAAGAATGAGTAGCCATGTGTCCAAGCAACAGACGATGGATCTCAACACACACAGCCTTAGACTGGTAGCTCATGGCGAGGTAAAACTTCATGCAGCTTTAGACAGTTCAACTAGGCAATAAATTTGACTTTGATGAAATAGGCAAAACATTTTACTTGGATGAGATAGCTCCACATAAGTAACTATTCAGCTTTTTTCATGAATATAGGAGAGAGAGAAAGATAGACATACTTTCTAGGGTCTGAACGCTCAACAGATAACTTTCTTGTCTTTGCGAACAGCAGCATTGCAGGAGGTGCAAAATTGTTTCCAGATATTGATTGAACACAACCAGGATCAGCACATGACTGCGGTATGGAACTTGACACCCCTGCAACATTAAAGCTGGATGAAACAAATTGCAGACACAGCACCAACCATATCATTCTGCATATCATTCCTACCTGATATTCTAGCCTTATCACCTTTACTAGAATGAGCATCTGAGCAAAGAAGTTGAGTGTTTGGCAACAATATCCGGAAAAGGAGCACATTAGGAGATATTAGTTCATTCTGCTTAAAGGAATACTATACTCCAAACTTCTTTTCAAGATCAGGATAAATAAAAAATTAGAATGCAATGTGTTCTCAAAATATAAGAATATAAAATGTTAATCAAACGTGTTAAATACATCTGTTAGGGTCATTTCTCATTGGATTCCCAAAAGAATGAAACAACTGGTTGGTCCTACCTTTTCCATCTACATCCAAAATCATGGAAAAAATAATAAATATTTATCTTTTCACTCCCAAGAAAATCTAACAGAAACATTCCTCAACTATTGAGGCCTAATTTTAAGTGAATTTTTCGTAAAAGAAATAGTACTTGAGGGATGCTTTGTGGGCACCTGAAGGAGGTTACTACATAGGTCTCCAGGAGGCTCCAGGAGATCAATGATATCTCATCTGCAGTCTGGAGCTGAAAATTTCATGTTGCAGGACATGTTCAGATTCACTATGTCAGGAACACTTTGAGTTCCTAACAATAATCCAACCAACTAGATCAAGACATGCAAGAGGATTGGTTGATCCATAATTGATGCACCACGCACTTATTTTTCAAGGGATTAATACACAAGTAACTTATTCATGTCCAGTTCAGTACTAAGATATATCTTTTCCATACAATTCAAGAGAAAATAATTCTTCACTAAAAGACAGTTTGAATTGCAAAGTTCAAAAGTCCTGATTATTCTATCTTTTTCGTCATTTTTGTATGTCTTACAGTCCTCTTCGATTTTAAAACAAACACACTACCACCCAAAATATGATTTCTATATAACTACATATAATAAAAAAAGTAGAGCTACAACAAAACATTATATCATCTTCAAACTTTTCAAAATAATTGAGCTGAGAGTGAATTCAGATTGTTCATGAGAACATGAGAAAAGAACATGTACCATCAGCCTTGTCTGAAAGATCACAGAGTCCTGCAGGCAAGTCAGACTGTAAGACATGAGGATGTACGTGCTTTAAACTTTGATATAGGTTCTTGGGTCTTCTGCGTCTAAGTGGCTTTGAACTGGACAATGTATGTGCTCTTGTTTCAGTTTAAGGCATTCATATATCTCAACTAAATGACATAAGGTTAAAAGAAACTTCTACGGGCCCAACTATGGCCGAATAAATAAGCGAAAACTTACCAAGAAAAGAATACTTGTAGCTTAGGATCAACACCGTCAGCAACAATCTGAAGAGAAAAGTTAAGATTTAAATTCCTATAGCTAGTAATTAAGATATTTGTGTATTTTGTTTGTACGTCCATTTGTGAAGAGAACTATACTGTAAAAATTAACTCAAAACTGACATTCTGTTCAGTCAGCATTTGATAAGATGATAAAAAAGAATGCAGGTTCATCTGTCATCTTCAGCAGCCAACATCATCTTACTATTTATTTCCACATGTATTTCCAAACAAATAAGAAAAAATATACCATAATGAATTCCCCTAAATCTGATTCTAGGAAATATTAATCGAGTGGGACAGCTTCCTTTTATGGAATTTGTGCTATTCCTCAGTTAATGATAGTGATTGATATACGCAACGTATATTAAATTTGATTGAATTGATATGAGATATGGTTGTTAATGCAGAACTTGATCATGGAGACACGTTACTTTTGCTCTATCATGCACAAAGGTGTAAAATAAAAATAAAAATATACACACCTCAGATCTCCAATTATCAATTTTCACAGAGACATTTACAGCTTGATACTCTTCAGTTACCTATCAATACCCATCAGTTTAGTAGCCACGGAAACATATTTAAATGAGTATAATTCCCACTAAGATTCTCAACAATTACCAACCCAAAATTCAAAGTTGAAGAGATCATGTGATGAGCACAAATGATGTCTCAGACCCTATAAAAAAGATTGAACAAATATAAATAAGCGATATAAATTCTTGATAAACGACATAAATTCAAAAGCTATTGATTCATTTCCAGATTGCTAAATTCCTACTTATCCTAAAAGCTCAAGCTATTAGGACTCAAAGATTCAATTCACTTTAACACTCCTCAAGTGTGGGCCAAGACTTCAAACTCACGAGTGGGCATGTAGATGTTTTTTAAAATTTGGAAGGAAGCGAGTCACAATTGAACATAGGAACTTTGCTTTGATACCATGGTAATGTGTTAAGCTGTTGGATGTGAAGCACTAATTCACTTTAAAACAAAAATATCTCATAATAAACAACAACAAAACAGAATGTGGGAGAAAGTCAAACCTTAAAGCTTGCACACCTAACCAAGCAAAATGGACAGGAAAAATCTTCAGTCACTGCAAGATGAACAAAGTATTATTTCACAAGCAAGGGAATGCATTTCGTGAAAAAATCTCAGTTACAGAATTTGGGAAAGTTAAAAAAATCTACGAAACTATATTACTGTCCAACTGTAAAATATTATTATATTTATTGACAAGGATATGGAAGTACAGGATAACATTACTATTTTTCATGTTTTAACGTTAAGATCTTAAACTTGTCCCAGAATGAAAATACAATAAGTAGAAGTAGAAGTCGCCAAGAATTATAAAACATTGTTAATACCTTCTGTCCTTTGCAATGTATTGTTGTAGTATCTATAATTAAAAATCACATTTCCTGCCCTTAACCTGGACAAGACAAGTAACAAGCAGTTTTTAAGCATACAGTCGAGAGCTGAAACACAAAATAAATATAAATCCTGACATAAAAGCCAAAGCATCATAAACAATCAGCTTAAGGTCTCACAGATTTTGTCCTCTCCATGAATATAAGAAAATGAATTATAAGAAGTTACTTGGGAGTATACCCTGATTATGTTCATGGAATCTATTCTTATGGACAAATACCAAGAGACCATTGATTAACCACTTCAATTTAAACTGAACCGGAAACTGATAAAATGCAAGTTGAGATGCAAACACTAAGTATAAGTTCCATATTTGAAAAGGCAATACATTTAGATTAGTCAAACAAATATGTTGTACTGTGAAGGTACTATCTGGAAGAAACTAATATGGAATAAACCATGAAAAAAACAGGACACAGGCCTCATAAATGCGTAGAGCCACCATGCTGAAACAGCATTTAGTTAATGATCAAACAAATATCTAACAAACGATAATTAAAGGGAAGCAGAGAGTGAGAATCAATAAACAGAATGGTGTGAACAGACATAATTACTTTATGAGAGGTGATGATTACCGAATGATATGAGGTAACGATGTAGAAGGAATGTCACTACATATGTATGTATTATAAAGAGATTTTTCCCTAGCACCAAACTCCTCTGCAGAAATGGTGACCTGTAGTTGCTGGGAAAGGATCTTTGAAAGCCCAAACAACCAAAAGTAACAGATATTCATCAGCAATAGTTGCCTAGAAGAGAAATGTTGGATTGTGTGTGTGTGTGTGTGTGTGTCTAGAGAGAAAGAGAGAGAGATCAGCATTATTGAATTAAAGGAGCAAACACTGAGAAGATAACATACAACAGTTTCTGGATTATAGGGAGTTGCAATCATAAGGCACTTATCCTCATTTAAACAGCTCAACTGCAAGAGGGAAATTGGAACTTGTAAATCAAACCGAGAGTGGAAGAAAGAAGGTCAATTATTTTGGTCCAATCATGAATAAGAGATTCAAATAGAGAACAATGATTTTTTTTTTACAACTACAAGTCCGGTTTAGCTGCACTGTTAACCAGTTCCTCTTTGTCAAGAAAGAAGACATATAGTTAATCAAGAGTCATCTGATGATGCCATACCTTCAAGAAGCAAGAGTGCATGTCAATAGTTGAGATAATCTCAGCTCTCTGTCCCAAATCAAAATTAGGAGAATTTTCCCAAGAGATATACAGTAATTCCAATGGTATCTGGCTCCACAGACAATATCCTCCAGCATTTGCTGCCAAGTAAAATTGATATTGATTTGCGTAATCAATCTCGTTAGTATTAAGAAGAATAAACTTGGAAAATAAGTCTCAATATTTCAAGTAAAAAAGAATGCTTCACCTTTCACTCCACATATCGTAGTGTGAAAAATCATTTATTATCGCTTGAGATTAGAAAAGGGCATGAAACTTACTCATCATGTCTTATATTTTTTTATTGTTGGGTAAAATATGTCAAAACTCTAAAGTTTTGACTTGGTCCCCCTGGTGTATTGTTTGTATTTTACTTTTAACTTGGTCCCCTGGGTGATCTGATTTTATCTTTATGGTTCTAAATTATAAAATGTGAGCTTGACAAGAGATGTCTTTCTTCTTCTTACACCTTGCATAAAATTTCTGAATTATTTCAGAATTGTATCAACAACTTTATCTCCAGTTTATCTCTAGTTCAATTTTAAAATCAGAGATGCTTAACTCCAATAATGCTACATGCCTATGTCATGTAGAACTTAAAGTTATGTAGTTAAGTGAAGAAATCCAAATTGCAAAAACATGTCAGACTTGTCAGAGTTATGACTACTAACTTAAGTTAGCCAATAACGTTTAATCTGTTAAACATGTCAAAATGAAATCAAAATTCGAATATGCGGCAAAGCTTAGCAAGTAAGGCTTAACTTACAAGGAAAAGAAGCCATATCCACAGGACCCTTGGATAAATTGATTCCACGAAATGGATTCTGTGCTCCCACTGCAAGGATAATATATGAGCCCAAAGATTGCAATGAGATCCACATAAAATCTGCTTCCATATTATCAAAGTTTCATGAATGCATACCAAAGCTGACAAACAAGATGGCAAGTGAGCCAGATTTAGCCTCCAATGCTAGCTTATTAATGTCAGGCAGAATAAAATTAGCTTGAAGTTGACTGCTCCCATCAACCGCAGTGGAATTGATTAACATGCAAGCTCGACTGAATCGATATGTAGCAGAATACTTGTTTATACATTCAAAGACAGAACTCATATCAGATATATGTAGATAAAACTGTAAACTAAACCGCCAAATGTCATGAGCAAAGGCATAACAAGATGCACTAAGCAACACACGGATCATCAAATAAGAACTTAAAAATTTGCATACAAATACCTCTGGAACTGCAACATCAGGAACTAATCTGGCCAAAAACACGTACAAAGGAAAGAGATTCTGGGTTTGTACACCTTCCTTCTCATTCCTCGAAATGGAAACTGTCATTTGTATTCTAAAGTTCAGCCAACAACAACCCAATCAGTAAAATCTAGCATATACGAATTATACATATACAGAAGTCGAAATTTTTATTGTTATCATTACCTCCTTTTGTGCTTGGCCTCTATTTTGTAGCTCAAACATCTTTGGAGAAAAGAAGGCTGCATACCAAAAATGCACACAACTCATTACAAATTGGCAACCAAAGATTCAGAAACAAAGAAAACATTTTGATTTTCTTCTGATATATATATACATAGAGAAAGATTTTTTTTTTTTTTTAAGGGTACTACATTTCTTATAGCGCGGCGTTGAAGAATGTTGTAAAATTCAACAGGCTTGCAATAGATAGAGAGGCTCTCCTCCGCAGCCATTTCTTCCTCCGCCGACATTCGCACACGCGAGTCTTGTCGGCACATATCACCGCTGCTTCTCGCGTACCTGCAACAAAGATTCGAATTTTTTCAATTGTTTTAGCCGCGCTAGAAGAACAGCCGCAGCTAAAGAGTGGTTGGTGAGAAGTGAGAGAAACCCAGATGAGAAAATA
Source organism: Prunus fruticosa (assembly GCA_018703695.1). Classification (NCBI taxonomy): domain Eukaryota; kingdom Viridiplantae; phylum Streptophyta; class Magnoliopsida; order Rosales; family Rosaceae; genus Prunus; species Prunus fruticosa. The sequence goes on along the minus strand of CM031920.1, from coordinate 13,047,395 downwards.
AGAAAAAGATAAAAGTGAAGAGAACATACGGAGCCAGGTGGTTGAATTGAAGCTGAAGATGAAGAGATTGAGTAGTTTGGGGTTTTCGCTTCTGCCCTTTGGGTTTCCAGTGCTTTTTTCTTCATCGAAAATCACGATGCCTGCGCTTCTCTCAGACTCTCTCGGAGTCTCACTGCTTGTGGTGTTACGCTGACATTCTTCTTAGCTGGTTTTTTCTTCTTTGCCTTCCTTGGCAGCTTAAGCTTGGGTGTGTTATTTCGTCTTTTCGAAGAGTGAACAAAGCAAGCATAAGAGAAATCTAAGAGAACAAAGAAACTGTCAAAAGAGAAATAATAGGGAAATTTCCACTACACACACCGAACCTAATTTGATATATTGTATTGCAAATTACTTACTTTGGATTGATGATTTTTATTTTTATTTTTCAATTTTGTGTTTCTTTATCGTATTGGGTAGATAAATATAATGCACTACACTATGTTTGTAAGGCTTTAGGATTTGCTTTTCTGATGAAGTTGTGAGTGTCTTTTTTTACTATGGCGGAGTATTCAAGCCACCAAACATTTTCTGATAGTTTTTGGATTGAAAGATTTATACGTATTTGGTACTAGTTTACAGAATAAAACCACATCACTAATTCACGAAATTCATAAAACTTCAAAATAAACTGAAATCATGTCAATTGATACCTTATTTAGAGGCTTTCAAACCACAATTTAACCCTCCATTAGTCAAAAATAACTTCTTTAACTTAATTTATACCTTAGGACTCGTTTGAGCCTTCTTCTCTAGTAAGTCCTTCTCCTTCATAAGCGTTTCTAATAAAAGCGCTTTTATTATAAAAATCTAAAATTTTCATTAAAAAAAAATCAAAATGTTTTCTGAAGAAGCATATAGCAAGGTGTTTTTAAGAAGCGCTTCTATGACCGATAAGTCCTTTTAAACTTTTTTGCTAAACGTTGTCAAAAGCGCTTTTAATTATCAAAAAAGCATTTTTTACCCTTCCAGAAGCACTCCCAACAGACCCTTAGTTAGGTTTTATTACTTAAGTGTTCACCATTGTGAAGTAAGAGTGTGTAATTGAAGATTTGATGAAGAAGGTGATGAGGTTTATAGTTTGGTTTTTCCAATAATTTTTTTTGGTCATAGGTTTTTTTAATACTTGGTTTCAATGGATTAAGAATTGTGTTACTACAATTTCTTATTCCATTTCATTAGAGAAACTAAACTTTTGTAAGCATAAGGATATATAAATAATCCCAACTAATTCTATAATAAGCTTTTTTTCATATCTAATTTAATAGCCAGTCGAGATTTTTAAAGTTCTTTTGGGGCAGAGTGGATAAGATTTCATGCCCAATTGGAAATGTTATCCATAATTAACCTATGAGGAACCAAAGCAGCCCTGATTTTGGAAAATTAACCAATCAGCAACCAAAGCAGCCTGACATTGGATTGAGAAGAACAAAGTCCAAAGTATTTTGAATACGACGTGAGAGGGAACTCATAAATCCAACAAACTAGATAAGAATCTGATGAATGTGGATCAAATATTTCAGTTAAAATAAAACGTTCATGAATTTGGAGATTATATAAACTGATAGTAGAATCATTCCAAAACTTCAGGACATAGTTACAAAAAGATGGCCGAGACGAGAGCAGCCCCTACAATTCCGAAAAAAAAAACCCTCATTGTGCAGTGGTAGAAAGAGGGGATCCAGCAGAGCTTTGAAATCAACAATTCCAGGTGACACATCAGGGATGATAAATTTATCTGGAATTCCAGCAGTGTTCATGGCAAAAACCATTACTGCATCAGCAGTATCAAGATTTGACATAGGTGAATGAACAAAAATATCATAAAAAGAGCACTCAAGTCGTGTTCAACAGTGATAGGAAAGAACTTCACAGCAAACGACGCGGATATATTTCTTCACTCATTCAAATTTTCCAACTTTGAAGAGACTGGAACTGGACGGGCATGCTTGCCTCACCGCACGACAATTCCTGCTCCAACATTCTATAATCTTGTCTACCAAAGAGCAGAGTAAACATTGTGTTCCATATTACTTATTGTCAACGTCTTCAGTTCAGGAGCAGAGACATTGATCTTATAATCAGTAACAATGTTTCGAAACCTCGCGTTAATGTTCAAGTAGAGGACAGTTTGTAAAACAAGTAAAAGCATCTGAAGCATGGAGGGACTTGAGACTTGGAAAACACTGTGAAGCAGGAGGAGCATAAGGAACAGAAATACAAAGTGACCCTTGAGGGTTTTGCAGCTAAAAACGCTTCTAGGCAACACAAAAGTGTATTCTTTTTCATTGTCAGCATAAAGGAAAAGATCAAGTTCAACCACATTACGCCTAACTACAGTACAAATCCAACCCTCAACGCGAGCAAAGTCTGTAATCTCAGCATTGAGACTAACCTTTTTTAGGTCTGATGAATCAGTCAAGGAAAGTACACGCTCAACAAACATGTGAAAACTATCAAAATCATAGCCATGGCAAGAATCATAATCTCCGCAGTCAAAGTCTAGATTGGAAACACAAGTCCATACAGGGGAGGGGATGGGGTTTCTCACATATACTACTAAGGTGTTATGTGATTCAACCTTGAAATCACTGGTTTCCACTGGCGTAGAATATGAGTCCGTGGATGGATTGATACAGCTTTGGAATTATAAATAGACATGAACCAACCAGGCAGAACTGGAGGATTTGCATTGTTTTTACGATACAATTGGAGCAAAATGTGTGCATACATAAGAAGATCATTTGTCATTCTTTCTACAGACTTAAGATTTTAGTCATAGCACTCAACTAAAAACACAATGCTTTCAAAGGTACTCGAGTCCAAGTTAGTTATAACTTATAGCAATCAAATCAACATGCCACCCTCTTTAGGTTTCGCAATTTGCAATGTTAATTCCCGTTGGGAAGGAAACATCATAGATTAAGATTAAGGTAGAGCCAACTACATATAGCTCATGTCCCCAAACTTTTGATCATTTTCCAAGTTCATACATGATCTTTAAAAGTTTTTATAAACTGGTACACAGCTCTCCTACAAATCCTACACATTGGTACATCGGTTGACGAGATTGGTAGTACGTATAAGGCCAAACCCCGACCACTGCTTATCAATAGGCTCTATGGTTTCTTTATATTTTCAAATAGGCTTAAATGCTAAAATGGTCATTGTGTTTTATTACGTTGCCATTTTAGTACATATGTTTCTAATTTAGCTAATTGAATCCTTGTGTTTACAACTGTTAGTTAATGTGATCCATTCTTTTAAATCTAAGTTTAAAAAAATTTAAAACTATTTAAACATTAATTAAAAAACATAATTATTTGAGTTCAACCATTGCCTAGCCATTTGCCCCATCCTCAGTCATGGCTCCCAGATCGTCCACACCATCTCCAACTCCCATCTCTCCCTCTTCTGTTGTATGCCTCCATTCATCACCCTCCCCCACCCTGCAATGGTCAACCCCTTTTCCCACTACTCCACTCATTAAGCAGGCCTTCCTCTCCCCAGACTACGCCTCCTTCATTTTTTAAAGTTCTTTTCTTTTCTTTTTTTCTAATGTTATGCTAGTTTAATTGAAGTTTTAATATATTTTTAAATCAATTCAAATTTTTTTAATTTAAAAAAGCTTTTTATAGGTTTTCAAAAGCTAAAAAGAAAAAAGAAAAAGATTATCATGTTCATATTTAACGACAATTTTAACTGAATGGACTAAATTGGCTAATGATCCTAAAACAAAGACCGAATTGGCCAAATTAAAAACACAAGGATTCAATTGGCCATTGTGCTAAAACACAGAACCATTTTGACATTAAGCCTTTTAGATACGAGTCTCTCATCAACAAACTGTTGATGATATTGTGATATTTCTTTCCCCAATACAGAAAGATGTCTCAAGTTCAAATCTCCCTACCCGTTGACTCAAAAGAAAGGCCTCTTGATTAGGATCGGAGGGAAACTTAATGAGGTAACATCTCTGGCCTCCGAATTTTACACCAAACAAATTTCGATTATAATTGTTCACACTAGGAGCTTTGGATCACAGACAAATAGATAGCATCATCAAATATAAAACATCAAAGATATCATATTGACTTTCACAAGTTCAAACAGTATAATATAACTTATTAGCAGATTGACATCCATATATAGTCTTTCAAGAATCTGGCCTCGTGTATGTATCAATCTTGCAAGCTATACAATTCCTCCCTCTGAGATTACCAGTCATTACCTCCCTTTGTTGCACCGAGGATGATAGCAATTGTAGCAACAATAGCCTGCACATACAGCGGTATTAAATGAAGTATCAGGGAGGCAAAACCTTAGAACGGCTATGAGGTAAGTTCTTGACTAATATAAGAAACTTGGAGGTACATAACGTGTAAACAGATCCTTCAAAAAATCTAAATGAAAGGAAATAAGCGTTACTCACACCAACCGCACAAGCGATATATCCTGGTTTCTCTCGGTGGTCTATCCTGGCACATAGCATGATAAATGCACCAATATACCAGGGGATGGTACCAAGGACGAAACCAATAATAAACCTTCAAAATCAAGAGCATAGATCCTTTATAATTAGAAACTTAACACATTTATATTGAAGTTAAGATAACAGAGAGATAGAAGAGCACAAAGCGTGGAAGATAACACAATGAACAGATCCTATTATTCTTCTATGGAAAATAAAAGAAAGCAAAGTCAGCATAATGAGGGAGGAGTCCTAATGAAAACACTATGTTTTGATTCACGCCCCGAACAATCTCTCCGGCTTATTGGATTTCTGCACATCTCAATTCCTTCACACCTTTGAACATAAGAAAGGTTAACTTTTGTACTACAATTGTGTCCACGGCCTGCCAGTACGTGGACAAGAGAAAGTTCAAGCTATGCTATTTTGACCATTTCCACAGTAGAAAACCATTTTGCTCAATAAAACTAAGAACATTAAGAAGCCTTGATCAAACTTTGCTTGCCATGTATTGATTAAAGGTTTCCAGTACTTAAATATCATCCTAACCATGATAGTTGAAAATATCAGCTCAGTGCCATTTAAATCCTTAACCAATAAATCGAGATTGGAAGTTAGTTTGGAGCCTTCCTTTTTACTTTTTTTACATTCTATTCAGAAATTTCATATTTAAGGACATAAGAACCAATCACACTGGAAATAACTACAGAACAATGTCATATGACTCATATCTATCAACTTGTGGAAAGCTATTTCAAATACAAAACAGTATAACTTACAGGAACCAGCCACAGCCAATACCACAGCAAGGAAGGCGGCGCTCTCTTACTGGTCTTCCTTCAGCAACTGCATAGCCTAGAACAACAACAAAGCCATTTTATCGTATAGAATAAAGCATCTATGACAACAACTGTTTATCATTCATCAAGAAGAGTGGTAAAGAATGAAGATCCAGTTAAACCCCAAAACACAAAATGGAATGCAAGCAACAAACACACATACCCAAGTCATTCACTCACAAAATTCCAAACACAAAAAAAATGAAAGAACCCTTTACAACCACCATAGAGCTGATCCAGTCACTAGCAGCAAATCAAACTGTGACAAGCTCTGCAAATGAAAAGGGGATACTTGCCATAGCCAAAAATTGAGGTTGGTTGAAGCTCAAAAGTATGGTCTTTACCTCTATCCATACAAATGACTAAATAAGTCAAACCAATTCCAACCCAGAAAGACAAATAGAATTTGATCCATTCTTGCAGCATCCAATCCCATCACAACATACACAAAAGACCCATTTTTAATCTCATTCACACTATGCACTTGCTCCACTAAACAAGAAAAAGAAACCCAAAAATATCAACAAAGTAAGTCCTTTGTGCTAAACAAAACAAAGAGATGCCATACCTGGAACAGTTTGATATCCCTGAGTGTAGTACTGAGGATGAGGAGCAGGAGGGTCGGTGGCTCCAGGCGGCGGAACCGGCTGAGGAAATCCTGTCGGCGGTGGCTGATGCGGCGGAGGCGGTGGCTGATGCGGTGGAGGCGGCGGCGGATAGTTGGCTACGCCTTGGAACGTTCCATACTCAGGTGGATGCGGATACTGCTGATGATCACTTGCTGCTCCTTTCTTCTTTTCATCTTCGCCCATCTTTTTACTTCTAATTGTTATTTCTGCAACTTTTTTCTCTTTTTTTGAGATATTTTGTTTGTGTTGTGATTTGGAGTTTGAGAAAGGTTTCTTAGGAGTAAAGACTGGGAGAAATTGCACGATGGGGGAAGTTGGGAGCTGCTGAGTGAGTCAATAAGTAAACGGATTTATTTTCTTTTGTTTTTTGTTAATTTATTTTGTTTTGTTTTGTTTTTCTGTGTATAGTAAGAAGAGGGGCCAAGTGCAATTTGGGCATGTTATTCAGATTCACTGCATTATTTGTTTTATTTTTGCTTTTTTGAGGGGTCATTTTAATTAGGTCCCACTTGCTCTAAGATTATAGAGATTATCCATTTATGTCTTGCCAAGTTCCCAACAACCTAATAATAGCTCCTATTTGTTGGTTGCTTGTCACTGTACTTCAAATTAGTAGATTAAGTTTCCCACCGTAAGTATCAACGAGACCTAATCAAGTAGAAAATGACATTAATTTGCAGATCAGTAATTTCATGTTCAAATCTCATGGCACCTTGATAGTACGTGTGAGAAAATCATCTTCTCTTGTAATTTAGAATATCATTTGTACTCAAAATTTTTTTTAACCAAAAATATAAAAAGATTTAAAATTCATTAACCAAAAAAGTTAAGAACTTGAGTTTATTGGGGAAAATAATATTTAGAATGTGACTGCCTAGTTTTCATTTACTCACATTATTGTTAGGTTAGGAAGTAGACAATAAATTAGATGAGTGGAGGCAAGTTCCTTTACTAGCCCTTTTGTAGATCCTTTCATGCAAGTCACATGCTCATAACTAATGAAAATTTGAGAAAAATATCATATAATTAAATAATTATAAGTTTTTTTTGGCAATACAAATAATTATAAGTTTGAATGATTAATTTTAAAATATTTTAATTTCGATGGTAAATGCACAAATCACCTTAGTGAATAGATAACCAGACCAAAACCCTCCAAGTTTAGGAGTTTCTTTCCTAATCATGCAGAAAATTTATCTTACTGTTATTTTATCAATTCGATCCTTTTTATGTAAAATGCTGAATTAATTGGTCTGAGTTAACTCATGTTGTCACATTGCCATTGAAGAATACTTCAAGGCTATTGACAAAGAGGCTGAGAGCAGCTAGCTTGAAGGGGAGGAGAAGAGAATCACGAGGGCATTGAATCAACATGCTGTGCCAAAAAAAAAAAAGCTGGAGCATAGAATATAGCAAAATATTAGCATGTAGATTAGTGGTTTGCGGTTCAATCCTCCGTAGAACAGTGTGTGTGAGATTATTCCTCTCCTTCCTAGTTGCGGGGAAAAAGCAACATCATATCACATATAGTCAATGACTACGACAAAAACTTCACATTAATATATTAGAAAGAATTATTTGGGGTGGAATTTGCATAAAGAAAAGAAAAACTGCGTAGATGCTCCATTTATGCGCCATGTGTTAGAATATGAGATGATTGTCCTGCGTGCTTATTTTTTAAAAATGTCAGGAAAAATCAAATAGGAAAATACGTGTCTCTTTTTCTGAAAGTAAAAATATTACTTTTTTGTCAATTACAATTTAACATGTATATATTTTTTCTTCTGTGTTTTTAATAAATTATTTTTGTATATATATCAAAATATTATCATCTGCCGACAACTGTTGACTTGAACAAAACAAACCTATCGAATAAATAACGACAAGACACCTTACTTCCATATACCGGGTTCATATGGTGAGGTGGTTGAAGAAATCTAAACCTCGGGCCACCCCAACAACTAATAATTTATCCCCCGCAGTAAGCATTGATGAAAAGCTCCTGGAAATCATGCGAAAGCAGTGCCATGTGAATATATGATACCCCAAGCACGAGGTCCGGCTCATCAAAAGACTTGAAATACATAGATGAATTTATTGACGTGAATTAAGTTAATTAATCGTTAATAGGATCTAGTTCAATACAAATAGCCGTAGTTTATATATTAGAAATGTTAATTGATCAAGATAGTGTTTGACTTAAGTATCTGAATTTGAATAACCATTTTCGGAGGTTAAATAATTTAGAATATCACTTGTTATTAAAAACAATTTCGATCATAACCCATACCGACAGGATTGGTGATGTTAGATATCCGACGGCTGAGAACCGGCGTTGAAGAAAAATTACGACGGGAGCGAGTTTGTCTAATAAGACAACTGTATAGATATAGTGGTCTATCAAATTACCGACACACGTAGTTGACGTGGTTTTGAGATTTGGAGCCCAACAGCCAGTCAAAAGCTCCACATGCGCCTTCGTGCTAAACGCCTAAATAAAGCCTCTGCTTCCTTCTTCGTAATTCGCATTGGTTCTCTCTTTCTCTCTCTGTCTGTGTCTGCCTTCAATTCCTTCGGTTACTTCCACTCTACGGTTCCCTTTTCAACTGCTCCAAACTAATTTACACCCTCAAAAGCCTCCAAAACATTCCTCTTTGCTTCCCTATTCTACTTTGGTTCTTTCATCTCCTTCTGTTTCATTGGGTATTTTGTATCTGTATTTTTTCTTCCGAGATAATCTATGGGTGTAACTATAAATCTTCAATGACTTACAGTATATACTGCTGATTTTGCTCTTCTGGGTTTTGGTTATTTTTTATGGCTTCTCTTGATTTCTTCATCTTTTAAGTTTTGATGTTGGGATTTTCCTTTTTCTAAATCCTTTGGTTTTGACTTTGAATTTGCGATTTTGTTGGATTGGGAGAGAGGGGTTTAGTGGGTGAGAGTAAAGTTAGAAAATTGAAACAAAAGCAAGAGAGACAAGTTGATTGTGTGTGTAAACTATAAAGAAGAAGAAGAAGAAGAGATGGATGTAACAGAGGTTACAGTGATACACCATGTGGGCATTGTGTTAATGATGCTTTGGTTGCTTTCTCACTTCAATTGCTGCCACCCAGTTGCCTACTTTTTCTCTCTGATTTATCTCTACCTGGTATGGATCACTGCTCTTCCTTGCTCATGTTTTAGCTTTTTTCTTCATTCATCTTTTTTATTAAAGGGGTCAAATTTTTCTAAAAGATTAAAGCAAGAAAAGTAGATAATGAATTTTTTTCTTTATGCAAAGAATTAGAATCAAATTCGGTGTAGTTTGGTAGATTTGGTTAATTAGAAAGTATGGAATTTTCTTTTGTGGCACCTTCTATAAAGTTTCTTGTTTATCATCCGTTATTTGTGTCAATGATGTGTAATGTAATTTGATAAATTGGTATGTCCTAATCTGGATGTGCAATTGCAGTATTTAATATTCACTTTTGCTTGTACTTTTGATAGGTTCATGAGCGGTATGTTATGAGATTGCGGAGGAAATTACAATTTGATGAAAGAAAGCAGGCTAACCAGAGAAGGGTAATTTTTTCCATTGATTGATTGCTTTATCAGTATTTTTTTGTTTATAGTCATCTAGTACATTGAAATCCCATCAGAAGCTAACAACGATAAAGCTGTCAGATCAAAGTACCTATTTGAGGATAAGAGTCTTTGTTGATCTGTATTGCCTTTACTAATTGTTCAAAATAAAAAGTGATAGAAAGAAAGACGGCCTACCCTAAGAAAGGATCTTCTATATAAAGTCAAATGAAATTCTTTTGATTGAGCATCTATGCTTTGCACTTTTTGTTGGTAAATTTTCATTGTTACTTATTTGAAAATTGAATTCTGGTTCTTGAATGTAATATTGAATTAGTTTGGTTGTGAAATATCTCATTTCATTTTTTTATTGTCTGGTCCAATACTTCAGGTGCTTTCTGATTCCGAGACCGTGCGGTGGTTGAACCATGCAGTTGAAAAGATATGGCCTATATGTATGGAACAGATTGCTTCACAGAAAATTCTCCTACCTATCATACCTTGGTTTTTGGAGAAGTACAAGCCGTGGACTGTTGTATGACTTCACCTTCTGATTTATTCATATATTGATTGCTCCAATTGATTTGGGCTGGTCATTTAGTCCCAACGTGGGTTTTTCATAGTATTTTAGTCGTATATTGATGTACTTTACTCCTGGGGTGCAACTTTTAGCAGAGTGATCTTTACAATGCTTTACTTCTTAATTTGGCATGTAAATAACTGGAGCTTCTCATTTTAAGTTTGATTTTTATTCATCATATTTAGTTGAGTGATCTTTAGAAACAGCTAGAGCAACTCATCATTAATTTTACTGATATCCAAGTGGTAATAACTTTGTTCAATGTTACATCCTCATTGCATAAGAGCATTCAATTATTTGGATAGAATTCTGATTAGTTTGGATTATATATACAGTATTGATTGAATAGGCGAGATATATTCAATGTCGTACATGTCACTATCTTTTGTTTGTAAAATCTTAGTGACACAGAATAGAGATTGTTTGTGAGTACAATAGTGTGTTTTGATCGCTTCAGCTACTTACTACTTATAACTATTTTTTTGGTAGTTATGTTTTAATAAACTTTTGACTTATTAATGATGATGATTTATGACAGGGCAAGGCTGTAGTTCAGCATCTCTACTTAGGAAGAAACCCACCTATGTTCACAGAGATGAGAGTTCTTCGCCAATCTACTGATGATGACCACTTGGTATGAGTTACCTTCTCCTGCATGTTGAACCAATAGTTTTGTTCTCCTCTTTATGTCTGAGGTTCTAGAATTCAGCCAAGATGAAGTAATACACTTGTAATAAATTCAGGTTCTGGAGTTGGGAATGAATTTTCTGACAGCTGATGATATGCTTGGAATTCTGGCTGTGAAGCTGAGGAAAAGACTAGGTTTTGGAATCTGGACCAAGTTGCATATTACAGGCATGCATGTTGAAGGAAAGGTATGAATTTGTCTAACTTGTAATTCAAGATGTGATCTTAGGTCCTTTTAAAATTGAGTAAGTTTTGTCCAGGAAAAGCTCATGTGAGCTTATACATGACAGGCATAGAAGCATATGCAGTATACTTTTATGCGGTGCCGCCATGAGAATTAATTTGATTGATCATTGCAACTCCTGAGTACTGATTATTAGCAGACTACTTATAAACACCGCTGTATAATATATGTTAGTAGAACTTTGAACATTAAACATTGGTGAAAACTTTTCCTTTTTACATTCTTGTTAGAACTCTGACATGTATGTATGGTTGGTTTTGCCTAATCTGTTTTGCTTTTCTGAAATAGCATGTGAGATATTAAATCTGAAGTATCATCTCAGGCGAACACATGTCACATGTGATTTTCTTATTCTTTTGTAGGTCCTGATTGGGGTGAAGTTCCTTCGCAAGTGGCCTTTCCTTGGCCGTGTGCGATTATGCTTTGTGGAGCCTCCATATTTTCAAATGACCGTCAAGCCTATTTTTACTCGAGGGCTTGATGTTACAGAAGTTCCTGGGATTGATGGATGGCTGGTAAATTTTATCATATATCATGCAGATAAATTCTTAATTCTCCCGTTTCACATGTCACTCTCTGTGTGTCTATTTATCCCTGACTTCCTTATTTGTTTATTCTGTCTCCCAGGATAAGCTTCTCTCCATTGCCTTTGAGCAGACACTTGTTCAGGTATTATTTGAATTTTTTACACTCCACATGTACGATTCATTGCCATCTAATGGCTGTGCATTACACAGCCTTACATATTACCTGGCGTTGAAAGCAAGACTTTAGGCCTTTGTCATTAGGCCAAAGGGCCACTGGCCTAAGATCTGTTGCAAATTTCAACTTTGATACAAATATTTCAGTTATTTCTCCTTCCGTTGGTGTTTCATACCTTCTAAATATTATATAGAGTTGAGGAAATTTCCATGTGATCTAGTAAACAAAATATAAGCTCGTTCATAGGGTTCGATGAAGAATGAGCAAATAATGGGACTTTTTTGGATTTCATAGCTTCATATGTGAGCAAGATGATTCCGAAAATGGTGCAAATCTAATTATTTATATATCTCTGCAGCCTAATATGCTGGTTGTTGACATGGAGAAATTTAGTTCACCAGAGGCAGGTAAGGACCACAGAAATAATTTTCAGTATTTCACAAAACTTATGTTAATCAAATTTCATGTGGTGTGGAGGGAAAAATTACACACATACTCTCTCTCTCTCTCTCTCTCTCTCTCTCTCTCTCTCTGTGTTTCAATTAAAAATACGTGCTCATGTGACAGAAAATTGGTTCTCTGTGGATGAGAAGGAGCCTGTTGCTCATGTCAGAATAGAAGTCATCGAAGCATCTGATTTGAAACCCTCCGATCTAAATGGTTAGTTCTTGGTTTGCTAGTGCAGCAAGGTTGTTTTACCAACACAAGATAGGCGTTAAATGAAGATATTTAACAGATATTTCGGTATTTTCAGGATTCGCTGACCCTTATGTGAAGGGTCAAATGGGCGTTTACCAATTCAAAACGAAGATACAAAAGAAAACACTGACTCCAAAATGGCACGAGGAATTTAAGATCCCCATTATTACATGGGATTCACCTAATGTGCTAGCTATTGAAGTCCATGACAAGGACATATTTGTTGATGACACCCTCGGGTTTGTTTCTGAACTTGCTTAATGTATTATGTTTTGTAGTGTGCCTAGGTCTCTGCAAAGCCTTTGCAAATAAAATCGCTGTAGTATCTATTAGAGGAATACCGACTAAGAGATTAGTTGATCACAAAGCACGAATTAAAGAACTTTGGAAGCTATTCACCTTGGTGTGCTTCAATTGTTCTATTCAATTATTCTTTAAGTGCTGTTTTATTTGTATGATTAACAGACTCTTCTTCTGTATCCAGAGACTGTTCCATTAAAATCAGTGATCTTAGAGATGGCGGGAGGCATGACATGTGGTTGCCTCTGCGAAACATTAAAACAGCAGGGAGGCTGCATATTGCAGTAACTGTAGTAGAAGATAATGGGAAGGAACCTTTTCACTTATTCTCGACTAGTTCTACTGATTAGGCCCATTAGGAAATGAAAGTGAAGAGATCGATAGTTCTAGTTGCTTCATAAATTAGAATGCAGTGCTTCCACAGGATGCTCAAGTGTGCACCCAAGAGTTTGACTTGAGCTTCTTTCATACACAGGGGGATGATTGTCCGGATGTTCACAAAATGCTAGATGTGGAGGATAAAAGAAATTCCTTTGCCAATGAGACTGCTAATAAAAGTTCATTCTCATCTGTATCATCAGAGAAATCTCCTAGAGTGGCAGATCATTTTGAGCCTATTAATATAGAAGGGCAAAAAGAAACTGGAATATGGGTCCAGCATCCAGGAAGTGAAGTTTCACAAACTTGGGAGGCTAGAAAAGGAAAGAGTCGAAGACTTAATACCCAGATTCATGGGGAGGCTAATGGTACTGACGGTCATAGTTCAGTGGCATCTGGAATCCAAGTAAATGATGGCAGCAGTACTGATGAGAATCCCGAGGATAGACGTCCAATGGCATCATTTCGCCGGGGTCTGCATAAGATATTCCATAGGAATTCCAAGAAGGAGGATAATTCAAGCAGCTTTACAGAGGCTGTTCAAACCCCTCATGTTAATCTAAGGGCAATTAATGAAAAGGAGGTTGGTGTAAAGTTTGTTGTGGAAGACGATGTTTCGGTCCCTCCTTCTGGTAAGGTTTCAAAAGAAGGGGCTTTAAGTTCTGGAGAGAGTGGTTCAGAAGATAGCCCGGGAAAGGGTAAGGTGAAGAGTTTCTTTAGAAATGCTGAAAAATCCGTAAAGCGTGCACTTTCAAAGAAAGGTTCTAGAAAGTTTCAAGCTGATTCATGTGCAGTGAGTGAAAGAGAAATTTTAGCAGGTTCCAACTCTTCTGATGACGAATCTCTTCCTTCCCCATTTGTTGAAATGATACCTGTCGCCTCCAGGGATATACCTTGTGGCTCCGTCAATGATTCAAGTAAACCAGAGGAGCATGTGGTTCAGCCGGTAATTGTCACGGCAGTGAACGCTGAAGGCCCAATGGAGAAGGTTGAACATGAAGAACTCGAACGCCCAACGGAGAAGGTTGAACTTGAAGAAGTCGAAAAGATGCATGAGGAGGTGGACAGCCCTGGAAGAAATGGCGATGGATTGTGTGAGCCATTAAAAGTTGAAGCTAGCTGATGCATATCTGAAGAGAATGCAAAACTATCGCTGACTGTTATGAAAGAGAGCTCATACTATTCCACTTGTGGCTGAATTAGCAAGAAGTATTTGAAGTATGAGAGTATGGCTTGCATGTCCAAGTCACATGTTGATGATGTTGTACAGTTCTTGTATGAAACACTCACCCCAAACAGATACTTTGGTTTTAGGGTTTGGTGAATCATGCAACATTATATTTCTACCTCTTTTCCATCCTCTACACAATTGGAGCGAAATGTGGTGCAACTATTATTAGGCTGTATTATTTGTTTCATTTGTGAAGATTGCTGGTAGCCAGAGGAAGAATCTGTGTTTTTTAATTTCTTCTTTTTTGTAATTATGTTGAGAAATATGTAAAGTTTTGAGTTGAAAATGTTGTTTTATACACGCCGAAGGAATCATAAGCTTTTTTGAAGAGGAGACTTCTTAAATTGTATTAAACTCATCTCGATGAGCCCTGTATATAAATGTCACATCGTGGCGAGATATAAACCCTATAGGGTATACCCGTACACTTTTGGAATATTCAGAGTATAGCCGTGTGGCTATACGTTTGAAATATTCCATTTACAGACAAGTTATACTTTTGAAATATTCCGTTTACAGACAAGTTATACTTTTGAAATATTCTATTTAGTATAGCCGGTTTACAGACAAGTTATACTTTTGAAATATTCTATTTAGTATAGCCGCGCGGCTATAATAAATTTCTATTTACGACGTATAGCCGAACGGTCGTACTATTTATAGATTCTAGCCGCGCGGCTATACTATTGAAATATTCTATTTGTAGGGTATAGCCGCCCGGCTATAATTTTGAAATATTCTATTATCTTTTTAATTACTTTCATTAGTTATTATGTTTTAATTAATATTTTTTAGTGAATAATTAGGATTCAATATTTTAATTAATTTCACAAATTATATTACGTAATAAATAGTTTTTAATTTTTTAATTTTTTTCTTTAATAAAATATGTAACTACTAATTATTCACTAGGTAAATAATAATTAAAATATAACTACTAATTAAAGTAATTAAAAAGAGAAAACCAAATTATGATATTTATAGGGTATAGCCCGACGGCTATACTGTTGAAATTTCTATTTACAGAGTATAGCCATTCGGCTGTGCGGTTGAAATGTGCTACTTCTAGAGTATAGCCGCGCGGCTAAACATATCTCAACAAGCTCTTCAGGCGAATCACTAAAAAAACTCGCAATGGCAAGAGGAACCAGCAGTTCTTGGGCATAGCTGCACATGAATTTCTCCAACCACCTTAGGGAGAGGAGCTTTCGATTCCCCTTATTCTTTTTCAACCTATCATCAAAGAATAATATCACTATTTATGAAGATTATATATAAAGATCATGCAGGCGCAATGCGTGTAAAATGTGATGGATGTTAAAGGAATGTAAACTATTCGCATTGGATTTTTTAAGTTTTGCAGAAATAATCTCTCCCAAAAATCAACAAATCATAATCAGCGTTGTATAACTTAGAAGTACTCCATCCAAGGACACGGCAGGGCAATTGTACAGACAAAAAGATGGTTCTTCACAGTTCACATTGCAATTCGACACTGAAATGAATCAAGCCATGTTAACATTTACATTGTCAAATACAAAAAATAACAACATTCAAGCAAGCTAAGTTGAATCCAATTACAAGGACTAAATGAACTAAAACACAGAACAATATAAACTTCAAAAAACAGAAGAAAAAAAATTAGCAATTTGATAGTAGAAAAAACAAGGTAAAGAGTATACATGGACAGAAATGGCAGGGTCCCAGGTCGACAGTAACCTAAATTGTGAAATTAGCATAATTAACCGAAGTAAAAATTGTTAATGAGAAACAAAGGTACAACTCAAACTAAATTAAGAATCAAAGTACCACTTGCTAGAAAGATAATTGGAAGAAAATGATAATTTCGACATTCATTCATTAAGGAACAAATTTAAACCCTCCACATATAGTTTAGACAATCCCTTGTACTTAAAAAGGAACGAAGTTAAACAAAAAATATTATGTAGTAACCTAATTGTTCCCCAGCGTATATGGAGTTATTGTCCATATCACTCACTTCAGTCCTCAGTTTGCTATTCAATTTCAACAACCCACACAAGAGATTCCAAGAGACAAAGATGAATATAGAGTAGGGTGTGTGCAACTGGTTTAATAATTATTCTTACTAATAGTAGTTAATTCATGAAAATACGCATAAACTTAACAGGAACTTTAACTGAGTTAAATATAGGTGATAGATTGCAACACTTTACAAAGTTCAGGTGGTAATGGCACACATGCCTGAAAGTTCATATGATATTTATGCAAAATTTTCCTAAAAGAAATAAACATAACTTCTAATCAATGGAAAAAGTCATGGCTTGATGGACATGGATGTTGATGGAGGTAATTTAGGCTTAATGGAGTGTGAGAGTCCATGTTCTTAAAAGTTTTTTTAAAAGAAGACTAAGCATTTATATTTATGTACTGTTTTACGTTTACAATGCTATTCTAAAAATTATTTATACTTAGTAAATATATATATATATGTTTGTTTAAATAACTATAAATTATTTTATTATTTATTTGTTTTTCTCTAAAACCTTAGATATTTCTTGCTTATTTAACTTATATAATTGTATATATTTATAATAATATTCAATTGTTAGAATTGTGTTATTCACATCTTGTGTATTAAATAGCTAAAAAAAATCTCTTTTTATCTTTCTGAGCAAGTTAACTTGGACAAAAGGATTGACATGGTAAATATTATATATATATATGAGTTTTAATCATCTTAAGGTAGAGTGGACGTGTGGTTAGGCACATGCATAGTTCATCCTTGTCACCTATATATGTGTCATTGTTTTAAAGGTCAAAGCTTGTGTGTTTTGACAGCTCCTGTAAGAAATTAGTTAGTTAATAAATATCTTGATTCTATCTTCCTATATTCGTATTCATTCTTAGTCATCAAGCTTATCCATACATCTATTCTTACTTCATGCCCAAGTTTTGTAAAGGTATAAATAAAGCCTCTCGCTTATGTTGTCAATAAGAAAAAGAAACGAGAAAGAAAGAAGGTAAAATACTAGAGAGAGGAATGTGAGTGTGAATGCGGAGGAAAATTAGGAAAAACACCTTACATTTCTAGCAAAAGTTTTGGTGTCAAGGTAGGGGTTTCTTGGGGGCCCTTTACGGGGATTAATTTAATTAAATTTCGTGAGCACTATATTATGCATGGTATGATTATTTGATTAATATTCTTGTTACAATTAAATATTTTTTATGGAATGTTTATGTGTTCTTGACTGATTGAGGACCCGTTTGAGGGTGCTTCTGGAACAGGTAAAAAGCGCTTTCTAATAACTAAAAGCGCTTCTCAGCGTTTGATAGAAAAGTTTAGAAGTGCTTTTGGGCCATAGAAGCGCTTTCTAGAGAAGCACCTACCATGTGCTTCTTCAGGAAGCACTCCTAAGTTTTTTTTTCAAAGAAGCACTATGATTTCTTATGAAAATTTCAACGTTTTAATAATTAAAGAGCTTTTGGTAGAAGCTCTTATAAGTAGAAGTGCTTCCCATATAAGCAGTCTCAAACGAGCCCTGAATAATATTGACATAATTATATATATATATATATATATATGTTGGTGATGTTTTAAATGTTACATTGTTGTGAGATATATGGACATGTGAAATGTATGATTATATCATGTCATGGGAATTAGTTGGAGTTGTTGGGTGGAGAAAATAATGATGGAAAAGAGGGTAATGGAAATAGTGTTTTGTGTAGTTAAGTCTAACTCTCGCAGATACCAGGTCTTAGGGATCCCATAGTGCACATGAGTTTTATTGGGTGATTCGGGACTGAACGACAGAGAGTTAGACAAGATGACTAACAAAAGGAGAATTATGGGACGGTTTAAATGGGTGTTAGTTCATATAAATGGGAATTCGGGACCAAGTGGTATAAGCATGGTATGGGACGTGCATGTCTGCTTGTCGAGTTGTATGAATTAACGGGAGTAGATGAAGAGCATTCATGCATTAGTATTATTAATGTGATATTTGACTATGTAATTGCATGTAACTTAATTTAATTATATCAATCTACTATGGTAAGGTTTCGTGTCCCTCCTGAGCGGTGGTTGCTCACCCCTCATCATGTTTAATTTTTTCAGATGAATTAATGGGCAAGACAAGGACTAAACAAGTTGTGGCTAAATTAGATAAGAGTTATAGAGTTTTATTTATTTCTTATAAAGTTGTAAGATTTTGGAGCTATTTTTATAAGAGAAGTTTATTTCAAACTCATGTTTCGGCTTCTTTATATTTTATTTTATTTGTTATCTTCTTACGCACCACGGCGCGAGGTTTCCACCGACCCCTGGTTCCGGGGCGTGGCATGGAGGTGACCAATAACTTCTTCAATCCAGCCAAGGAAGAGCATCTAGGTTTTCTCCAAAATTTATATTCCAACAATCCAAATCCATGTAATGGACAAATGTTGGCTTGAACTCGATGGAATAAAAAAACGAACCCACCAAAATTTCACGGGATTTGTGCAAATAATCATATTAGAAAATCCTCATGGCATGCCCATTCTATTTGTATACAAAAATAGAAAGACAAAAAACATAGAGAAATTACTTTGTAAACTTTTTTTCTTTCTCTTTTTATTATTTACACGCGTACTTGGCGGGTATTCTACACGTGGCGCGTAAAATAAGTTTAAAAGTGCCAACTGCTTCAAAAACGCGAACGCTCTTCATGACATACATGTCGCAACGTTTCATGTTCATTCATATCATCTGCTTCGTGTTGTCCCATCACCTTTCTGCGATTCTGTCTCTCTTCTCTTTGCGTTACTTCCCTCCGGTTACTTTAACGGTCACCCCTACGACACCGTTTCAGGGGTTGGAAAACTAATCACAGTCTGAAAGGGTTGCTTCCCTTTTTGCACTTTGGTTTCTATTTCTCTCTTTTTTTGCTTTCCCGATTTTGTCTTTCTGGGTTTTCTTTGATTTGGTTAGCCTTTTCTGTTTTCTTGTTAAATATTTGAAGGGGGCGAATATCTCATTGTTGATTTTCCTTTTCCGGGTTTTGGTTCATTTATGGCGTTTCATGATTTCTTCAGTTCAAGTTTCAATATTGGTATTTTCCTTTTTCTAAGTTCTCTGATATTTTGACTCTTTCTTAAGCCATTGGAAGAAAGTTTGGTTCTTTATGTTTCTGTGGGGGGATGAGGGGGGGTTAGGTGTTATTGTAAAGTGCAAATTAGAGAACCCAGCAGAAAAGATAAACTGCAAAGTGGTGCCTTTTGTATTGAAGAAGAAGATATGGACATAACAGAGGTTTCAATAATACACCATGTGGGGATTGTGTTATCTGTGCTTTGGTTGCTTTCTCACTTCAATTGCTACCACCCAGTTGCCTACTTTGCCTCTCTGATTTATCTCTACCTGGTAAGGATCAATTCTCTTACATTTTTGTTTTCATTCAAATTTTCTCTTGAAGACTACAGCTAGAAAGTAATTAAGTGTTTTTCTTTAGGCAGGGAATTAGAATCATTTACATTATAGTTTGCTAGATTAGTCTGCTTAGAGTGTATGGGATTTTGCTTGTTGGATTAATTTGGTAAGTTGCTAATTAAGGGATGTGATAATTTACGATATGTAATTTAATTTGGTAAGTTGCTAAAAGGGATGTGCAATTACAGTCCTTAATATGAACTTTTGTCTACTTTTGAAAGGTTCACGAGCAGTATGTTATGAGATTGCGGAAGAAACTACAATTTGAGGAAAGGAAACAGGCTAATCAGAGACGGGTAATCTTCACTTTTTCTATTGTGTGTTTCTGGTTGTGGTTAGTATTTTTCATTTATTAGTCCTCCAGGTGGGAGGGAACTTCGAGTAAAAGAGTCTATGTTGAATCTTTATAGCCATTTCCAGAAATGTTCTTGGATATGACTGAAATTAAAGTCTTAATTTGAGCATCTATATTTGTGACTTTTTGTTGGTTAGTATTCATTGTTACTTATGTGAAAATTACGTGGGGTTTTCTAGAATTTATTAGTGAATTTGCATGGCACTACAATACTTCATTTAACTTGTATTGCTTTTTCCAATACTTTAGGTGCTTTCTGATTCTGAAACACTGCGGTGGTTGAACCACGCAATTGAAAAGATATGGCCTATATGTATGGAACAGATTGCTTCACAGAAGATTCTTCTCCCCATCATACCTTGGTTTTTGGAGAAGTACAAACCATGGACTGCCGTACGACTTTAACTTCTAACTTATTTAAATCCAATACAATGGTTTTGATCGTTCTGTTCATTTGGATAATGACTTGGTGCAAAGTGCTCTGTTCTGAAGACTTGGATTTTTTTATGTTGTATATTTATTTCAAATTGATGTACTCTTTAGGTGCAAATTTTAGCTGAATGATCTTTAAAGCTTTACTTCTTAACTTTTGACATGTGAACATCTAGAGCTAACCATCTTTAATTTTGATTGTTATTGAAGTGGGAACTACTTTTCATTTTTTATGTTTGCATTATTGTATTTTCTTGTATGGTTACCTTAGCTTATATGTATTGTGATTGAACGAGATTGTTGAGTGATCTTGAACCATCAATGAATGTAATGCTTTGTTAGCTCTTAGTTGAGTGATCTTTATATTTTTATATTTAATTACTATGCAAGTGGCAAAAACTTTTTATGTTGCATCCGCATCTCATATGAGCATTCAAAAATTTTGATATAAGTATGACTAGGCTTGGATTATATTTATTGTAGACTAGAGGTTTTTCTTTTTTGTGTGTATACCATAATGTCATTTTGATCATTCTCCCGAGTAGATGGTTCATTTCAGCTGCATGTATGTGTGGGAAAGTACTTATACTTGATATCTGGTGGTTATATTTTGATACACATTTTGAGTTATTAATGGTGAATATATGTTTGCAGAAGCAAGCAGTAGTGCAGCACCTTTACTTGGGAAGAAATGCACCTATGCTCACAGACATGAGAGTGGTTCGCCAGTCTACTGATGATGACCACCTGGTATTCTTTACTTTCTCTGGAAATTTTGGATCAATAATTTTTATGTGCTCTTCTCAGCTGCATTTCTAGAATTCAGGTAAGCTAAAGTACTACATTGTAAATAAATGCAGGTTCTGGAGTTGGGATTGAATTTTCTGACAGCTGATGATATGATTGCAATACTTGCTGTGAAGTTGAGGAAAAGACTGGGTTTTGGGATGTGGGCAAAGTTGCATATTACAGGCATGCATATTGAAGGGAAGGTATGGACTTTGACTAAATGTAGGTTAAGATGTGATCTTAAGTCATTTGAAATTTGAGTGAGTTGGGTTAGGCAATATCTCATGCAAGTAATCTTTTGCTAAACATGAAATATATATTGAAGATATGCATAATGTTCTTTATACGGTGCTTCCATATAAACTAAATTTTTGATTGATCGTTGCAACCCCTGAGTTCTGATTAGGTAGTGTAACTACTTGTAATCTGGAAATATGTAAGATATATGTTAGTAGACGTCTGAGTGTTTAAACAATAGTGAAAACATTTTATGGAAAATAGAATGTCCGGAATGGCTTGCAAAAATGACTTATATGTTCTGAACAAGCTGTGTTTTTCTTTTTCTTTTGTAGGTCTTGATTGGAGTGAAGTTTCTTCGCAGGTGGCCTTTCCTTGGCCGTGTGCGGTTATGCTTTGTTGAGCCTCCATATTTTCAAATGACTGTGAAGCCTATTTTTACTCATGGCCTTGATGTTACAGTACTCCCTGGGATTGCTGGATGGCTGGTATCTTTTATTGATGCTGATAAATTTGAACTCCCTTGATTTCTCCCTCTCTCTCTCTCTGTGTCTCTCTGATTTGCTCTTTTCTTTATTCTATTTCCCAGGAGAAGCTTCTTTCCATTGCCTTTGAGCAGACACTTGTTGAGGTATGGATGTTGGACTTTGACCGTCCTTTATGTAATTCTCTGATATCTAATGGGCTGTGCTGTTAACAGTCATTCATATGTTGGCAACACTTTCGTTAGAGTATTGTAAATCTAATTTTTCATTATCTTTGCAGCCTAATATGCTGGTTGTTGACATGGAGAAATTCGTTTCACCAAAGTCAGGTAATTATGGATATATTATACATATGCAAACACGCATGTATTTATGTATTTTGATTAGAACCTTGTATAAATCTTTCCTCACATTAGTTTTTCATGAAGAACAAACTTTAACCTGTTGGGCCTAAATTGTAGTGCTTTCAAGTTTCAACACCTCAACCATCGCTGGCGAAGTTTATTATTTTGGTGTAGTAGCTTTGTCACTCTAAAGTAGTTAGTTTTGCATTTTAAGAACTAAGGTTCTTTTTCCCTTTTTCCCTTTGAGCAGCTTAAATACCACAGCAGTAATAATTGGTTTTTACAACTTCGAATTGTATGCAGAATATCTTCCTTTTGGAATGACAAATGTCGTGTGATGTAAGGAGATTATTGTTTCCTTCTACTTCCCTTGCATCTAGTCTCTTGATAAAAGCTCCTCTAATTCCTTACTACAGTTGTTCTTTTAAACTTCTGTAATCATCATATTCTGTCTCCGTCTCTCTCAGAAAATGTGTTTCCCAAATGTTTGAATTAATAATAGTGTTCATTTGATTGACAGAAAGTTGGTTCTCTGTGAATGAGAAGGAGCCTCTTGCTCACGCCAAAGTAGAGGTTATTGAAGCATCTGATATGAAAGCTTCTGATCTAAATGGTTTGTTCTTTTCTTTGTTTGCTGGTACACTGATGTTCACTCACATCATAGTCTGTTTAAAATTTTATATTTAACGAATAGACCTATTCTGTCAGGATTCTCTGACCCATATGTGAAGGGTCAATTAGGCCTTTATCGGTTCAGGACTAAGATACAAAAGAAAACTCTGGCTCCAAAATGGCGCGAGGAATTTAAGATCCCCATTATTACATGGGAGTCACCTAATATACTGGCTATTGAAGTTCGTGACAAGGACCGATTTGTTGATGATGCCCTTGGGTTTGTTTCTGAACTTTTGAATGTATTATGCTTTCTTGTGTGCTAGGTTTATTTTAATCCTTGGACAAAGTACTGTTATATGTATTAATTGATAAGTTGTCACACAACACGAAATGAATGACTTTGTAATTTTAGTTGCTGATCTTGCTGCTACTACAAAATTTTCCATGTTACTTTTTTTTTTTTTTTGAATCTCTAATTATCTTGTCAACCAATGTTAGTATTTTGTTTCTGGTGTCTGCTTACTTTGAGTTTTGTTTATTACCTTTTTGGCCCTTAATTTCCTATTGAACTGTTCTGTAAGTGCTGTTTTAATTGCAGGACTAACTTACCTCTTATTCTATATCCAGTGAATGCTTCATTAACATTGCTGATCTTAGGGATGGCCAGAGACATGACATGTGGTTGCCTCTTGAGAACATTAAAACAGGGAGGCTACATCTTGCAGTAACTGTTATTGAAGACAATGTGAAGGTACCTTTTTACTTTCTCTCAACTGTGGTTTACTCATTACGAAATGAAAGCAAATAGATTCGTAGTTTTAGTTGCGGTATAGGCAATGCTTTCCACAGATGCTCAAGTGTGCATTCAAGAGTTGACTTGAGCCACTTACATATTCAGGGGGATGATCATCCAGTTGTCCAGGAAAAGGTAGATGTGGAAGATAAGAGAAATTCCTTTGCCAGTGATGCAAATAAGAGTAGCTTCTCATCTGCTTCATCAGAGAAGTCCCATAGGGTGGCAGACAATTTTGAGCCCATTGATGTTGAAGGCCAAAAAGAGACTGGTATATGGGTCCATCACCCAGGAAGTGAAGTTTCACAAACTTGGGAGAGTAGAAAAGGAAAGAGCCGACTCCTTGATAACGAGATTCAAAATGATGCCGGCAGCTATAATTCAGTCATATATGCAACCCAAAATGATGATGACAGTGGCATAGATAGAAATCCTGTACGGCGAATGAAATCAGTTCGCAAGGGTCTAAATAGGATCTGTTCGGTGTTCCACAGGAATTCCAAAAAGGACTTAAGTTCAGATAGCTTTAAAGAGTCTGTTCGTTCTGCACATATTAATCTTAGGGCAGTTCATGAGAACGAGATTGGGGTAAAATTTATTGTGGAAGACGACCTTTCTGGACCTCTTTCTAGTAAGCATGGTGAAAAATCTACTCGGAACATAAAGCATTTTACAGGGAAAGATTCTGGAAAGTCTCAAACTGGTTCTTCTGCAGTCAAGGAAGGAAAATTTTTAGAAGATTTTAACTCTTCTGATGATGATCCTCTTCCCAAACAAATTGTTCTAAGCGAAACTGCAGTAGATGCTGAAGGCCAAAAGAAGAAGGTTGGATTGAAATCTTTCTGATTGGAAATACATTGTGGCTCAAGCAATGATTAATTTAACTGAGCATGCGTCACCTCTAGTTCTTAAGCACTGTTGTAGCACTGTTGCTTGTCGCATTCTCATCCTTTCTTAGCTCTGTGATTCAGACTTGCTAATTGTGCAGTTGACAAGGTACTGTCGCAAGCTGTAAGGGATTCCCATTTGTTTTCATAGGTAGCCTTCCCTTGCCTTTTGTGAGGTTGATTCTGTTCTATTTCACCAATGCTTCTTTTGGTGTACATTCTATCATATCCGGAGAAGAAAAACAGCAGCATGGAGTGATGCCTCTATACCCAAGAAAGAAAAGCCATGAAGGTGAAACTGTGGAAAAATGGCAAGATACCGGATCAGTGTTGTATTGGAGGACTGTTTTTATCACAAAATTCGTTTTGGGGAGAGGGGATTTGGCTTTTTGACAGACTCTGCAGACGTAGACCTGCATATGCTTGTCCTGTCAATCTTTTAGCATTCTTAGTTTTGTTATGTTGATTTGGAAATGCTATGAAATTATTCGCAACATTGGTTTGTTTTGTTTTTTCTGTAAAGAAGGAAAATCTTGTATGGAAAATTCTTTCATTATTGAACATGCAAAAGTATGTAGTTTCATTTTTGAGATGGTGATGAACCAAGAACGATGATGATCTTTTTGCAGTTGCCGGTAGGATTAGACAAAATAAAACAAACAAAGCATACCACAAAACAGGACAGCAAACACATCTCTCAACAATATAGCACTGCTGCAAAAGTAGCTCAGAGTGGAAGAGGGAAAAGGTACACTTAAAATAGGGCTTAAGCAATCTAATAACATTAGAAAAGAAGCCATTAACAAGTCTAATTTACATCCTCTCATCAAGTCAAAGGATACCCTCAAGTTGATCCCCATCAGCTGAAGCGATAATGAAGCAACCTTGCAGCCATGTCTTTGCTACTGGAAGCAAGGAAATCTGTAGTTCCAACTCATTTCCCAGAAAGTATTAACATTCATAATTCATCTCTGTGACATTAAAGGACAATAATTCTGAACCTATTTCCTTTAATTTCAATATATTATGAGATGAAAAACTCTTCAGCTTTTTCCATTACGGAATTTCGACTCTCAAGCAGGACTTGATAGCAAAGTAATTTTCAACTTACATGACTTCAAAATCGTTTGAAGAACCCATAAGCAACGTCACCACAACGTCACCACACAGTCATCCACTTTCTGTGATTTAACTATCTACTATTTCTTCATGGGAAATACAACAGTGGCTGCTCTTCTCTGAAAACATGCTTTTGAGGATCTGCCTCCACATCCCCATCTTCGGAAGAAAGCCTTGTCTTATCATCTGCTTTAAAACCCAATCCACATCCTGCACCAGATTTTCTTTGCACAGCCCATGAATCAATGCCTTGTACGATACAAAACTCGGGCCAACGCCCTTAGAGATCATCCAACTCATAAACTCCTTGGCCTCAACAAACCTCTGTGCATCAAGAAAACAATACAAAACCTCCTGATAAGACCCTGCATTTGGATCACACCCCTTGCCCCTCATTTCCTCCAAAAGCTTAATCCCCTCTTCAAATCTCCCCTGTTTCCTGAGCCCCGCTATCAATATATTAAATGTGATGGTATCCGGATCGATACCCTCATTTTCCATCCTCTTTAACATCCCAAAAGCTTCATCCACCTTCCCATTGACACACAAACCATGCATAAGTGTTGAAAAAGTTAACGCATTTGGCATACACCTTTGCTTAGGAAATTCATCGAGCACCTTAAGTGCAGCATCCAATTTCCCATACTCGCATAGTCCCTTGATGAGTATATTAAGGCAACAAGCATCAATCTCAATACCCAGCTTGGGAGCCTCCAAGTACACCTCATGAACAACATCAAACATCTTGGTCGAAACGAGCAAATGCAGCACAAAGTTGAATGTTTTCACAGAAGGCCAGCAACCATAGTTGGGCATATCATAAAGGGTCTCGATGGCCTTGTTTATAAGACCGCCCACATTGCCATAAGCCTTAATAACAGTGCGAAAGAAGTTGTCAGACAAACGGCATTTGCTTTCGGATTTGATCCTGGCCATGACGTTGTCAATGGCGTCAAAGAGGCGGGCTTGGGCAAGCTTGTTGACGACCAAAGTGTAAAGAGCTTCATTGGGTTTGTAGTCTTTGCGCTTGGAGTAGTGGTCTAAGGCTGTGCGGACAGAGTTGGGGTCTCTGAGGGATGTGAAGACTTGCAAGACTTCATTTGGGGCTAACCAGTCTTTGTGGTGCAGCCTTTTTGGGATATCCGATGAGGAAGAAGATGGGAGTGTGGAGAAAGATGGGTTTTTGATGAAGGTGGAATGAGTTAAGCGAAAAAAGAACGGATTTTTAAGTGTTTTTGTAGATCGTGAAATCATGTTCTTTCTAAAATGTAAAGACTAATTACAAGTGTGAAATCTTCCAACTTCTTTGGCTTAGGTCTACGTTTTATTGGAGGGCATGACTGTTCAGGTGGGTAAAATACTCATGGGGCTTGTTGGAGAGAGTCATGCTGTTGTGTTGCTTGGGGTTTTTGGTTGTCTGAGGTTATGGTTGGTGATTGAGAATGGAGGAATTGAAAACGTGTTGCATTCAAGAAAGCTTCATGCGGGTTAGCTCACGTGGTGAGGGAAGTTGGGGAAATGGGTTAGATTAGGATAGGTCAAAGGAATCGATCCACCTTATGTGTCATGTGCCATATGTGTTGGTATTAATATATTGATAAACAAGTTTGATGTAAAACTAGAAAAAGACTCCCAACTCTTGTGAATCTGTCACCAATAATTTTATTGATTTCAATATTATATATACAACATTGTCCCAGTGGGCCCTAGTATCTTTCTTTTCTTAACAAATGAAACTAGTATCTTTTATGCCGGTGACTGCATGATCTACTGATATCTGCTGCATATGTATAACAATTCCAAAACCTATAAAGATTTGTCAATATAATTTGACTGTACAGAATATATACTAAGAATCATTCAGGGCCAATAAAATCATCTGTTCTTCTTCTTCCCTGCAAGAATTGGTTGGATTTGTAAGTGCCTATTGAAGGCCTCGTTGAACAGGAAACGAGTCTGGAATGCTGATAAAATCGGAAGCCAGGAAAAGACAGCAATAGGTGCAAAGAGAGCAACTCCCATTCCGTAATCGTATGTTTTAGCAAGTATTCTGGTGAATTCCCACAATCCAGTATTCTCTATCAGGGGCCTCACAGCTTGTGCAAACTGAACCAACAAAGTTATCAGTGAAAGAATAAGCAGGAAAAAACTGCAGCCTGAAAGAAAAAAGATCTTTGTTATCATAAACTTACCAATATCAAACCCCACCCTGTTGGAAAAAATGCTAGAGAGCAGACAAGTATGTCCTTCCAGGATAGTTTACATACGAAATAGAGAGCAAGTATGACAGAAAGAACACCCAAGAAGAGGAAGGCTTTAAATAGCCTAAACACTAGGTGATATCTAGCACTGAACTGTTGCCTTCCAAGGTTCACTGCCTGCAAAGGATGACGAGTTCATGTGAGTGAAGCCAAGTAGATAAGTTGAGTAATCTCAAAGGAAAATACCTTCCAAAATCCAGACCATATTAACAATAAACCAGATTTTTAAAAGAAAAAACGAAGAGGAAAGAAAAGACAGATATCTTCTCCCTAATGGCATCTTAAATATGGACATAATTTCTAATAGAAGCCAATTGTAAGGTTTACCTTTACTATAAGGAAAACTGCGAGGATCACCATCCATGAAAGCAAATAAACCAGAAAATTCCTGCTGTTTTGGGAGATGTCAAGGTGATAGACCAGACCATACTGATATAGGAAAAATCGAAAGGAAAGGAGAATTTCAAACACCCTAGAAGTCATCCCTGAACGACGAAGATGGGCTTGCTCATCTATCCACCAAGACTGCCAACTTTTATCTTGTTGAACTCCAATGCCACCCTGTTGTCTGATCCACTTGTTCCAATCTTTCCAGTCATCTACTATCTTCTCCCAACTGAATCCAGAAGGATTAAAAAGAAATGGAGCGAACAACCAAGTGATTGACATGAACCAAATTGAATAAGTGATCAATACATATGCCATGTTGCTCTGATAGGACCGCCTAAACAAGTCATAAACAGTCAACAGGAGCAATAATTCGAATCCTTTCACAAAGTGGCTTCTTGAATATAACCTGTAGTTCTCAGTGAAGCTAGCATGAAACACAACGACCTTACGCCCAGTGGGTCTGTATTTAGCACCCCCATGCAGAATTGTTCGGCCATAATAATGAATTTTTGTGCCAAAGGAGAAAGTGAAGAAAACAGAAGCCAGCTGCAATTGCATCAGGACAAAATCTTTAAGTGCATTAAGGAACCCCTTCTCAAGTCCAATTTCCATCACCATTGGTAATCCTGTTAGTAGTCCAAGCTGTATAAATGACTGTGAGGCAAGAGCTGTTTCCAAGGATTGTATGTTCTGCAGTCTAGCTTCAATTATAAGCGCTTTTTCCAAGCCACTAAGGACAAGGTATAACTGTCCGTAGAGGAACACGTAGATTCCAATAATTGACATCTGATAGCAGAATTTCAGATCAATCACACCCCATGTTAGTTGAGTGGCAAGAAATTCAAAATAGAGCATTCAGAATAGAGGAAACAGCAATAAATAGATGTAACAAGACATGTGATAATAAGACTATAAAGAATATCTACCATAGATGTATTGACTCCAGAAATACAGATTGACATTGTACATGAAAGAATATGTTTTATTAATTTACTCCATAGAATTTGTAGCTTGTTGACCCAAAATTTTTATAAGAAAAACAAAAGAATTTTCATCTGCAATTTTAAAATGATCATTGTCAATAACTGATATGACACTATGCCTAAAACCAGAGAAATTTATCCTAATAGCAACATAAATTTGTTTAGGGGTTCAAACAAATTACCAGGCTACTAAAGTAAAACCCAATGGTTGTGAAATAACAAGATAGCATCCGGAAGAAGTCAAACTGACGTCCAAGGTGGTATATATCACGGCTTAGAGTTTGTTCACTGTTTCCATTAGCAACCTTAGCTTCAAACTTTGATATCTGGTTTAGACTTACGTCACGCCCCTTGCCAACTTGCATGTACTCATGATAAGTTATACATCCCCGTCGTAAGGTACAGTTAAATCCTACATCATATCTGATGTAAGCAGTTTGAATAAATATTGAAAGTATAGGAATATGATTTCTAACATAAACAAATCTTACCAGCAAAAACACCCTCGCTCAGGTTAATTGTTTTTGATGCTTTGCTTATGCCACCTCTTGTGATGTGAAATAGCCTGTCAAATACATCCGGATGTCCATAATGGAACCGTACCCTATTTATTAAGAATAAATAATACGAATGAGAATGTATAATTATGAGCACTAAGATCTGTTGGACAACAAAATATTGTCAAAGGACCTGATACAACAAAATACTCTAAAATAGCACTCTGTGGTGGTTTGTAAACACACAACTAACTGACGTGCATACGAGTACAACTAGCATGAGTTACCAATCGAAATTTTTTGTGGGCCCTACATTGGTTAAACTAGGAAAAGTTACGCAAACCAAACTAAATTTCACACAACAGATAGATAAGCAAGTGCACATGTGTTCATACATACAGATGCCCACAATGTGATTGAAAAATGATCTCAGGAAATAAGGTATTACTACCTGAGTGGATTAGCAAGAAGCCTTTGACCAATGGTGACGAAGCTGGTCTCTTGATAAGACATGAACCAAGCAAGAGAAGAAACACTGCAATGTGCGGGAAAATAGAAGAATCAGCCTAAAACTTAAAAAATCACTGATTTGACTTCTCATAGGTGAATGCTTGAATAACTTGCTAGTGACACTCAAGTGAAATAAATGAGCTAGTGATACTTTAGTAGTTTCAAATATTTCGTTCTTCACCAATATGCTAGCTTCAGAATCTGTAAGCTCACATCAGAACTAAAGTTTCCCTAGTCTATGGATCATTACTTTGAAGCCAAGATTGCTTATGTATGGAAGAAAAAATAAAAGAAGTAGAAGAACGGACTTATGTGTTTATTTATTTATTGTAGTAAAACATCTGCAGGGAGTACATCTCGAAGCATAATACCCATCTTTTAAGCTTTTTCAAAGCATAATACTTCCCAGGCTTATGTAACTGAACAAATGCCAAATCAGATTTCCTATCATAAGGCATGTACTCATTGAGTCACATCTGACATAATGAGCTAATCAGAGTTTATAGGATTAGAGGACCAAACCTTCCTGTAAATACGTGTTCCCTCAAACCAAGTAGTGCAGGAGGTCTCCGTCCTTGGTTCTGAAGAAATTCTTGCAGAAGATTTCTCATTTTGAGTGCTTCTTCCAAATAACTATCCTATAAATCCAGATACTGTAAGAGAAACGAATATGAAAGTGACTAATCTTTAGATACTGGACAAGTAGCCTACTTGATTCATATCAATGGTTTGGAGAGCTTCACCACGAGTGAAGATTATTCCATGATTCTGGTTTTCGGGCTTCCCTTCTCCAATAGTTGGTGGACCAGGAAGCTTTATGCGATATATTTCCTATGAATAACAGCAACGCAGATGATCTAATTTATTAGATGAATAAAAAATTATAAGAAATGATGGCGGCTGCATTGAGCATTTGATATAATAAACATAACTCTAACATTTATTTCCATTAATAGAAATGCAAATCCAATTATAAACAATATAAAATTGTGTGTTTAGGCAAAGAGGTTCGAAACTACTTTTCTTTTGATAGGATATTGTAATGAATTTCCTTGATACATATGTTGAAAAAAAGCAATTGGAAACGATTATAAACAATATAGAAATTTCCTGTTTTGGCAAAGCAGGTTTGTATAGTAACTTCTGTATCTTTGAATGCTAACTCCTTCCTAGCCCAAAAAACGGACTATCTAGTCCCAAGTATTCAATAAGTTCTATTCACTGGCACATTAAACTCATTCGATCACTTTGTTAGTTTGTCAAAGGAAGTTATTAATAGACATTATAGAACAGTACTACACATTGCTCTATTAAAAATAGATACGCAAGCTAGCTACATAAATTAATAGTACCACATTTCTAACACTTTCCAATTGACAGCTTTAACCGTAAGTTAGTTTGTCAAAGGAAGTTATTAATAGACATTATAGGACAGTACTACACATTGCTCTATTAAAAATAGATACGCAAGCTAGCTACATAAATTAATAGTACCACATTTCTAACACTTTCCAATTGACAGCTTTAACCGTAAGTTAGTTTGTCAAAGGAAGTTATTAATAGACATTATAGAACAGTACTACACATTGCTCTATTAAAAATAGATACGCAAGCTAGCTACATAAATTAATAGTACCACATTTCTAACACTTTCCAATAGAACAGTACTACACTGTATCATAAGTTAGTCCTTACCTGATCAAAACCATTGACAGCTTTAACCAATACAGAAGAATAAACTTTGCGAGGCTTGTTTTCCACCATCTCTTCTTTCTCCTCAACGTAAGCAACACGCAGAGATGGGTATCTTCAAGCAATAAATTCTAGAGTCATATGACTTCTAAATTATATTTTAAAAGTTGTGTGCTTCTGCAATAATTCTTTTCTTTCCTGGTAGAAGATTACCTTATCATCAAGTCAATAATGTCTTGTGCATGTGGATCTCCAGAAGCTTTTTGTGATCCAAACAATTGACAAGAAAGTACATATGTAAATTTCATGTCTGCTATTGCATCTAGCTGAGCAGATAACACAC
The DNA here is from genome assembly GCA_018703695.1 of Prunus fruticosa. Classification (NCBI taxonomy): domain Eukaryota; kingdom Viridiplantae; phylum Streptophyta; class Magnoliopsida; order Rosales; family Rosaceae; genus Prunus; species Prunus fruticosa. Next base: position 13,014,854 of record CM031920.1, on the reverse strand, counting down.
GATTTCTACTTTCAACAGCATCATAACCTTCAAGAATATCTGGATCAACAGAATAAGCCACATGGCATATAAATGCTACTCATACCTTCCGACTAAAAACTTCATCAATGTCATTTGGCATCAGAATCGACAATAATTGAAGAAAATATATGGCATAGAATTTCAAAGTGGTACAGTAAACATCAAATGAGAATACCCATTTTCCAGATTCAAGAATACAAACCTTCATCTTCAGCCACATCAAGGAATGCTTGTAATTTTAAGGCTTCTCTATAGTACATCATTCCTCTAACTGTTACAACCATATACGCAAAACTGGAGGTTATTGAAATGACTAACTGATCTACTGGGTTTAGATTAATAACAAATCTTATGAAGCACCTGTTCTGCTTAGCGTTTGGCCCCGGTAAGAAGCCCAATTTCTAAGATCTTCCTCCTTGCCTTTATCTTTCAATCCATCCAAGTTTTCACAACCCATGCGCTCCAAAAAGTTTTTCCACTCATCTAAGAAATGTGAGAGTCAATTGCTATGAGATAAACCAAACAGACAGACCACAATGTAACTAAAACATTCACTAAAGTAGTAACCTGGAAATATTTTTTGCATGTAAAAGATGATGGAGACCTCTCGTTGGCTTGAATGAAGCTCCTTCATTGAAAAATTAATATCCTCCATGTAGTGTGGTGTCATAACACTATATCAACAAAAAGTTAATCAGATACAAATGATGGGATTGCTTAGAAGATTCTAAAAGTTTGCATGATTTTCCATTCACCTCCAATTGTTTGTTAATGTTAATGTCACCATCAAGATGTTCCTACAATCAGTAGCTATCATAATTTCATGAACTAATGAGGAATATAATATGATGATAGAGTTATTTAAATCTTATCATATAAAACATAATATTTATTTTTCTCCTGTAATATCATAATAGATTCATTCAACTAAAACAGATGAGGAGGACAAACCAAGTTATATAGCTTGAAGTAAAGGTACGTAAAGAGGAGAAGCCAACCCTATCAATCAAAGACTCACTCATTTAATCCCTTGAAATCTATGAACTTCTAAGGCAATTCGGAAACTGTCTATTGACTTCAATGACCAAAAAATTTAACAGATGAACTAAACACATGGCTGAACGAAAGCAAAAATGAATAGAAATTCCATCGAGAGAAGAAGCAAGACCAGAATGGCAGCATACTGCACACTTTGGGTGCACTGGGCATATTCATAAAGAGAGAAGTGGCGAAAAATGATATGCGTCTCCGAGCCTCTAAGTTCGTTGGAATGTCCATTGCTGTATCTTTGACAGTAAGCAATAGATGAAAACGCTTTATCTGCAATTGAAACAGTTTCGTTATTATAGGTCCAGTGCTGACATGCAAGTCCAGGTGTGTGTTTCATATTGTTTATATGTAGATTTATATGATATACTTACCCATTTGCTTATGTGTAGAAATATTAAGCGCAGACATGTTTGCAAGTTAAATATGGGAATCATGTTAATGATTGAACCTTAAAACTGATAGAGTGTTGAAATAAATAAATTGTTCACATTCTAATAGCTAAAACTTTTGTGGACCATGGTAAACTAACGAAACTTAACAGAGAGAATGGTAGGAAAACATCAATAAAGGTGAAAAGAGGGTAATGAATATCACCTGCTCATTCAAAGCAGCACTGTCTGGCAAAGGGAAATGGATGGAATTCTTGCTATCAACAGACCCAAATAGTTCTGGTTCAATGCTTCTATTAAAATCAACAAAGTCCATGTCGATCTGTTGGAATGAGTATAGAAACTCCAATATCCTGCTTGAATACATGAATAGTTGTGATGTGCACCAAATGAATTTATCTATTCCAGGAATAGAGTTTGAATACACCAAACCTGAAGCCACTAGTCATCATATCATCGGTTACAAGCTCAAATATATCTTGGAGAATTTTGACAACTTTACCATGATGGTCTTCATTTCCCTCAACCTTACAACATTTCATACAAAAGATCAGGATGGCTTAAAGTACTGATTTTTATAAAGTACGTGATCAACAATAACACAATGACTTTGCAGGAAGTGGAATAGTCACCAGAAGTTCCATTAACTCGATACATTTGGCTAGAAGAAGTGGAAGTTCAATCATCCTAAAATCCTGAAGAAGAGTTGATCTTGCGATGCTTTCTTCAATTTCAGTAAACATGGCAGATACAATCCTGATTCCAGCAAAAGAAAAAGAAAATATTCAATTTACAACAATGATATACATTAGAAGTGGGATCAGAATGCTCATGACTCTCCATTACAATTTCCTACCGGCGGTTAAAAAAGACAAAACACACACTGCATACAGGCACACCCAAGCACACACACATATACATATATTTGTGATATGTCCCTACCTTTTTTCAAGATCACCAACAACGAGGATTTCAAGGATGTACTTCAATGATTCGTAGCACTCCTTCACAGCACAGTACATGTACTCATCTTTTTTAATTTTTCTGACAAGAATCTCATCCTTCCCCAAGAAATCCTTTGCAATACTCAATGCTGTTGAAAACTAGTATGCAGAGGAGAAATGTTTAGACATGAACCAAAAAGAAAACAAAATGAAAATATGAAAGATTTTGAATATAGAAGATACCTTATTTGCAAGAAGGAAAACAGGCCAACGGACTATGCCAGAAAATAATTCTGATGACATAGGCATTGTCATCAAATCCAACTCCCTATTTTAGAAAATAATCTTGTAAGGTATTTCTTAAAGCTTTGCTGAAAAACACATCAGTACCAATTTAGATCACCTGTTGCTTATCAAGTCCTCCATTCGGAAATTATTGATAATTTGGTTCCACACTAATACAAACTTGGCAACACCATTTTTTTCAGTCTTTGACACCTGAGAAAATATGAGATTTAGCAAGAGATTCTTCATGGAATTCGATTTAATGAAAAAATTAAAACCTCATACCTTTATGAATTTATTGTGAAAGAAGCCTGTTTTTCTCTTTTGATCATTTCTTGATGAAGGTGGGATAAGAGAAATATTGAATGCAGAAGGCAAAGTGTGAAACCGACTTCTCAACATTCCCAACGTCCGAATCTAAAGTACAGAAGAGGAGTAAGACAGATACCAAAATGCCTTTCAGGGAAAAAATGAAGCACAACTTACCTCACCAAGGTGATGCAATATGCCATAGACTCCACCAAAGATTGTGCAGAAAACAGAATACCATATCTGAGTGTCCATAAAATACACCTAATAGATAGAAAATAGAAAAATTGCATGTGAGTGTATGGTATCAAGTTCAACAAGTATACAAATGAAAGTAAAACTTCTCTATGTTACAATAAAAATTAAAATTCCATTATGTTCATCTTTACTTTCTTATTGAACGATATTTTTAATCTTGGCTTGATTTCATTTCTAAGCATGGATTTATGATGTTAGTGACCATCTTCTATCCATCTGAAAAAACAGAATGTTGAACATCAAAAAGAACTACTTTAAATACTTTACAGAAAACTTACAACTATTATTGGAGCCCATACAGCAACAATTGCACCAGCATTACTCTGAACTGCAAGAGAACAATTTTTTTATATTAATATAATGGAAAATTTTCAACTCCCTGTATTGATGATGTACAAAAAGATGGTAAATACCTTTTGGAAAAAGCTCATGCCACTCATACTTTTTCACACCAATTTTCATGATCTGTTTTGTTGGTTCTATGAGTGGTTTTATCTGCAATTTTCCATAGGCCATTGTAAACAATAAACATTAAGAAAATTATTTTAAAACATATTTCACATTCAAAGTTGTGTGAACATTATTTCTTCTACAACCCTTCCATTTTCATCATCAAGCAAACTCTACAATCCAGTGAAGTTAGTACCCACCTCAAAGAAGTAGCTGAAAGAAAATTTGCTCAGTAGTACAAGTACCCAAAACAATGTATACCTATGTAGTAAGAAAGAAATTACATTAGGGCACAATACATAAAGGAACAAGGTACCTGATAAGAATTTATAATAGGGTTTGGTATACATACTTCAACACTGAAAGTTGGCTTTCTTGCATCCCACGCCCAATATATAATCCAGGCTACGTGATCAGGAAAAAAAAAATCAATATATCCACAATGTCCAAAACCAAAAGTGAATTTGTCAGGTACATAAGATTAAACCATATCTAGTCAATCCAAAATTAGGCATATATAGCAAACAGTTCTTCGTTGATCATGAGCACGGTATTTACCCCCAAAACAAATCTTTTAGAATACATTTATGGCTTATAATTTTGACTATGCCACTCTTTGAAGCTTGTAACTTTCATATGTTCAAGAAGAAAATAAGTTAACTCAGATTGTTGTCTTTAATGTCATCAGTTCATAACCAGTAGTGTTATTAACTTATTACAGAGAACTGAAAAAAAAACAGTATGACTGAGAAATATTCTATGTTAGAAGTATTCACAAGATCGGATTCAAAATCATCAAAACTTTCTTCAAAGACTGATCCAGAAGTAAAATCAAGTGGAAAACTACATGATAAACCTACCTGTGTCCACCAAGACAAAATGGTGCATATCCGGTGATTTGAGATCTCGATGTATTTGCGAATAGAAGGAACCAAAAACAACACCATCTCAACTGCGTTAGTCATCAAATAAATTGCAACTGCAACCATATATGAAGAGAAACACCACTCTTGAAGCCAGCTTCCATATCGTGTGGGATAACAGGTATATTTTCTTCTAGAATTAGCATAATATACAGGAAGAATTATAGTCCATATTACTGCAACAACCAGCTTCATAACATGTTTTAATTTTTCAGCGAACTCCATCGTTTGTCTGGCTTTCCATGTAAAGACAATGTCGAGTATTGCTGCAATCCCAACCCTCTATTAGGTTTCCATTATGCATTTATAAAAGAACTTAAAAACAGTAATATTCAGTTAATGAATACCCAAAAAGGAAAGGGAAAATAACAAGTACATAAAAGACATCGACGACATAGATATCTCCATTAAAACTTCTAACGAGACTAAAACCAAAGGACTGATAAATAAGGTAACACAAACTAAAGCTTTATTCTGACCAAAAACCTAACAAATCATAAGAAGACTATGTTGAAAACATGTTACAGCTCTAGTGATTCTACTTTAAGATATTTGTTCAATCCTGTGACAGTAACAAGATAAAATAAAATCATACCTCGTATGAGTTTAAGAAATGCAGATGTAATGAATACGCTCATGACGTCCTCAAATATAACCTTGTCAAACAGTTGAAGTGGAGATTCCAATTCATGGCATGCCATAATGATCAACGCCTACAAAGCAAAAGAAAATAATAAGCAACACAGGAAATCATTGTAAGAAGGAAGCAGTTGGTAAAGAATTCGTTCTAGATTTTAAGTGCACCTGAAGTGAAAGAATAAAAAAGCTCCACATTCTGTCAAAGCTTCTAAAAATTTGCCAAAACGAACGGACTTCTACAAAGTTTGTTTTCCCTAACCATTTTGGTTCTCGATCTTCTTCTTTGGTTGCCTGGTATAAAAGAAAAACATGAGAGAAACATGAAAAAGAATCAAAATATGGATTTGTTAACTCATAGGATTGTAAACTTTAAAAATCAGTTTACAATTTCGCAATGCCAGGAAAACAGAAAAGTGAAGACAGAACCCAAGAAAATTGCCTACTTGCTTGTCCATTTCTTGTACTCAATAGTACACAAGCCAAGTGCAAAAATAGATTGTTAGCCCTTATTTTTCCATGCACCAACATTCCATTAAATCGTATCCACCAAACAACAACAATTTCAAAGTAGTCAGAGTAGTATATATAGTCCAAGAAGCAACATTAATGTTAACTCCCATGTGTGAATGGTCCATTTACAAATATGAGTAGAAAATTTTAATGAAGTTTTCAGTACAAAACAAATAGCCTCTGTTGTCATACTATAGTTATAGTATTATATAAGACAACATTCTAAGTTAAATTAGCGCATCATATGAGAGAGATAATCAGTTTATGTAATATCCATTCTCTTCAACAACTAGAAACACTAGACTTCGAAATTCGGTTTGAAACCGTTAGGGAATGGACCAACAATGCACATCAAGCTAAAACGTTAATATCTTCCATCACATGCAGCCCTATCCTGAACATGGAAAGGCAGGGTGAGACACACATAGGAAGCCTCATCTTGAATGTGCAAATTAACAAATAAGTGGGGAATGGGAATGAACGGTTAAACATAGGACCTCCTCCTAGGACTAGAGCTTGATACTATACTAAACAACTGCTGGACCCATAAACTTAAGCTATTAGAGTGAGCAAACAATGTAAATCAGGTTAACAAGTGTTACCTAAAAGCCACTCGTGTCTGATTGGATCCTACTATGAAATAACAAAGCACTCCAAAGTAGATTTTGAATTTGTGTACAAAAAGAAAAAGACCAGGTTTATAGATACCTATGCAAGAGCTCTTAGAGGAAAACATGGTCCATAGTTTCTTCAACTAGAAAGAAACATTGGATAGCTATACACATGAATACTTCTTAGCAAATTCATTTGATGTCCATGCAATTCATTATTCATTAAATGCAATCGTGGAACAAAAGTGCTATTTCAGTAATATGATTGCAATATGATATATACCCCTACTTCATCTTCCTCCCCAGCTTCCTTCCTTCTTTCTTCTACAGAAGCAGTGGATGCTGAAGCCTTCTTAGCCTTGGGTTTCTTTGAAGACGATATGCAGAAAAAATCATGGTCTAGACGCATGGGCCAACCTATTTGGAAACAATCAGGAGACCTGCAAAAAGATAGTTGATTTACAGCCTCATGATCCTAACTCATTGGAAGCCAAACTTAGATCACATGCAGCAATGTACGCACACACACACACACACACACACACACACACACACACATATAGACAGATAGATAGACCAAGTTGAATTCTGACCAAAAATACTCATTCAGATCATCATAGTTTCTCCACGTGGAATGGTCAGCTGTCCCACTTTTGCTTTTCTTGGCTTCCTTCAATTTCATTAATAAGTAACAGATTAGCTACAAAACTGGCTCAACTGAAACCATAGGGTGCATTCACATAGTACCTCTTTTATAACCGTGTATATAGGGGTAACTACATTGTTAAGGAAAGACTCAGACTGGCCTCCATATGCTGGCATGACTTTCTCCCATGTTGTCAAGCTAACAGCGCCAGTTAGCATACCATGTAATTCATATGCCATCTTCAAGAAAACAAGAAAATAAGTAGTAATAATAATTAAAAAATCATGCATATACTACAGAAAATAACTCAGAATGTGAAATATATGTTAAGATGCTTTTGAATGGGCTATATGAACATGAAGTCTAAATCAGTCTTATGGAGCTACTAAGTAATAGCAAGAGACTGTAAACTTACATGGTGAAATATATAACACAGACACTCTGGCATGAATCGCAAATTTGCAGCCTCCCCCCATATAAGAAGGTAAAGCCCTAGATATAAAAGTTTATACTGTTGGGCTTCTTGTTTCACATAAGGCAACCTGCAAATGTAAATAATGGAATTCTAGTAAGGGGTTAATCAACATAGTTTAGGTAATTAGAATTGGTGAAATAGAAGCTGTCACAAATGAAAAACAGACAAAAATGCAATTATAGTAACATACAATCAGACGAAGAATGGAAGAGTAACAGCAGAAGATTTAAGTTAGAAATGAATCAGATAGCAGACATTGGGTCAGAATAGTAACCATCAGTAGAAAGAGAGAAAAAAAAAAAGAATATGTCATTGGTTTGTTGATGATAAGTGGAAACCAGATCATTTAATCTTACCAGATGTTGCTTTTCCTACCCAAAAATTTGCACCAGTTTGTATAATTTTTAAAAAATTTCCGTGTTAACTCATCCACTGAACCATCTCCTAACTGGCATCATAAGAATAAGAATTATTAGTACAAAAGTGAAAAAGAAAATAGTATAAAACCAAAACGTATAAACTCCAACATAAAACCTTTAAGACTGATGTCTGCTTATGGGTTTTCCGTATGTGAATGTTAGCAGGGAGTAGAAGTAGATGTTCCCTCTGATTGGCTACATTTCCCTCCTGACATAAGATATCATATGAATCAAATTCTGAAAGTAAGAAACACAGATCACAGCAGTACATGTCTAATTGGCCAACTGCTAGTACAGATGTTATGTCACACCATACAACTTATTGTAGGAGGGGAAGTAAATTAAAGTAAAATTTTGGATTAGATTACCTGAAATCCAAAGCAGTACTGAAGAAAATCAAACAAATCAATAAAGTCCTCATGTTTCTGAAAATCATTGGCCGAAGGTATACCACGAATATTGCGAATAGCTGCTACTGCAGCTTTAATCTGTATCATTTCGTTAGATTATTAGCATTCTCATCCATATTTTAAAATTCCGCTGGCTTTCTGCACTATCATGCACTGATATGACCACTTGGATCATTACATAGAAGTATAAATTACAAAAAAACAAAGAAACAAGAACACTTTAACAGCATCAGACCTCAGGTAGTTGCATGATTGCTTGCTGAATACCTCCACGGTCAAGTGGTAGAATATTATATGGCACAAAGAGATCATTAGATTTTGTCTGGACGCCACCTCTATTAGCAAGCGCCTGTGGGGCATATAACCAATAAATATGATAAATACGAAGAAAAAAACATTTTGGGGATATTAAAAAAAGAGAGACAAAAGCATTGATTTTATCATCATAAAAGATGTGGGAAAATTAAGAATGCTTAAAATTTTAAACAGAAATGAGAAAATACCTGAGGACCGGTTGTATTTGAAACTGTCTTTAGAACTTCAAACAACACAGAACCAATTCTACGTGCATCTATCAACTTCTCCCTGTGACTATTCAGATCAATTGCCTCAAATTAGTTGTGCTTAGCAGGCAAATCTATTAAATACTTTAATGCATTAGAAACCAAATGCATATCCCAATATATATATATATATATATATATATATCTCTCTGTGTGTGTGTGTGTGTGTGTACATATGGATGTATTTACCTATTTTCTAAATGAAATGCTCCACCATGTTTAATGATGTACTCTTTGTAAGCATGATAAACACGCCTCAGTTCACGTATATCACTCTTTTCCTTTCGTTTCGTTATTGTAGTTTCTTCATCCTATAACCCATTGAAAAAGAGAGAACATTTCAAGATTGGTAAGAAATCATTGTTCCACACCTTAAGAAATCAATTTTTTGCTTCCACAAATACTGCTAGGATAAAAAAAAAAAACAGTTAACAGACATAGGAAAAATAAGGTACACATCAGACTAACACAGATGTATGAGAGAAAGGAATTATTAAAACATAAAACTACAGGTAATGATGATATTGAGAGAAAACTTAATCATAGAATCCATGGAAACATACAAAAAAAAAATGAATATTTAACGAAGAAAAAATTTATTTAAATTGGTTTCTAAATACATTCCACATCATAGTGATTTCAAATCAGCTGGTAATCACAGGTTTTGAGCCAGGATAAAAACTTCATATTACCTATTGTAACACATGAACAACGTTATTGTATGTTAAATTTTATATGTTGTTGAAACAAGTTCCAATCAACTTTTCAGACAATCAGCTAACAGACATGTGCACCGTATCTGTTTAATGTTGTCTAGCCTCTAAGGCTCTGACTGCTAATTTGAGTCTTTGACTTAATCCTACTACATACATGCAAGTTATGCAATTACCCTGTTAGCAACTGCATATTTTTGTATAGTATACTACAACATGTGAAACCACCTGTTCAAGTCGCTGGAGAAGGGAAGTTTTGAATTGTCGAACACCCCGGCCACTTGAATTGCGGTCCATATTATGCGCTATTTCAAAGGCATGAAAGCGGCCTGCTCAATAAGATTCACTTAGACAATGTTAATGGCTCATGCATTCATTTGAACTCACAATGAATCACATTTGTATAGCATTGGGTTCTGAAATCTTTGAGAAAAGATGTGTTTGAATTGGAAATTAAAGGAAAAGAAAAGGGAAAGAAGTCTGATTTCAAAATGAGTGCAAACCTTTATTACTACTCGAAATTTAAACCAACAAGATCATTTCCTTCAACCATTTTTCCTATCATCTCAGGAAATTCCAACTTCCTAAGAAACTGTTGATTTAACCCTGTAAATTGAGATGAATGGCTATACCTTCTTTGACTGTTCAGGATGGTAAGGTAATTAAATAAACTAAATTTCTGCAACCAAAGTATAAATCTTTAACACCCAAAAGAACAAAAGTACTACTCAACGTTCTGTTACAAAAACTTTTGGCCCAGCTTCACATTTTGGTTGTTAGAATCAAAATTTCCCTTTTGGAAAACAAAAGAATCAAAACTCTCACGAATTTAATTTGTATCAGTTCTCTAAGTGGCAAAACAGAAGATTAGTTCAAAGAAAACTTTCATCTCTGGACATGGTGCTGGAAAATTGCAATCAACATCTCCATTGTGCATATGAGCACTCAATGGACTTACCAAACATGAAACCTTCATCCTATAGTTGACAATTAAAGCCATTTGACTGACTAGCTAATTAAGACTAGAAACCTCCAACTTTATCAGAAACAAGCTCACCCCTTTAAAATTCACACCTTGTATAACAAACCCAATTCAACAAAAGCTCAACTTTAACAACTTACACAGGTAAGCAATACGAGGCTCGTCGCTTTCGATCAAATTTGCAACACGAAGAAACCTCTGGATTTCAGAAGCCAAAGAGGCAGGCAATCTTTCGCTCTCAAATGGCTCAGGAACATGATTATGTTCACTTCCAGTGCCCATAGTAATGGACCTTGTGATGGGTCTTTCCGGCTCTGGTGGATCATCTTCATAGATAGGCTCTGCAACCACTATCTCAGACATTGTTCTGAGCTCAAAAGGAATGATGGGATTGTGAACAAGGGAGAATATGACACGGGTTCAGAGTATATATGTGGGATCTTCGCCATGAGTTGCTTAATGTGGTCAGCTTTGGTTACAGGTATGCTTTTTTGCTTTCTAAAGTGTCGTTTGCAAAGAGGATTTGTGATCTTTTTGCTTTTGCTTTTGAAGCTGTGATTTGCTTTCCCTCTGTTCTGAGAGAGAAGAAAGTGACCAAGTGAGAAGGCAGAGAGGGAGTTTTATGAAGTTCGTTTGAAACTATGTTCTTTTTCTTTTCTTTTGTTAAAATGATTGTGAAACTCTTGATTACACGTGTTTTCTTTTTTCGCGCGAGCAAATGAATCCAAAGTTTTTTATTATTAATTATTCTTCAAATGAATATTCTTAATACTATCGCAAATGAATTTTCTTTTTAACGAATGAGTAAAGAAAAAAATTGCGCGGGACTGATTTTGCTACGCATGTGATAGAACAATCCGATTAAAAGATTACATTCGTTTAAATTTGATCATTAGTTTCTATATTTAAAAAACATGTTATCTTTTAATTATACTGCTTTACCATTCTATATTGTCATCTTTTTTTTTTGATTGCCTAAGTTAAAAAAGGGAGAAGGAAAACTCACACACATGGATACTATAGAGACTTGAACCCAAGACCACTTCGACACACCAAAGACTTTCGCCAATCCGACCACCAATACCTCATTAGTGCTCTACATTTTCACTTGACATGAATAATCTCATTCGTAATGAGTTATTTTTTCTTGCACACAAATCACAGTCCAACATGTACACTAGAACCACCCACTGAAAAAAGAAGACACATTTCCATTTCCTTATCCCATTGTATGATGCTGAATGTGTGATTATTATTATTTTTTTACGTCAATTATTATAGTTTATAATCAACATAACAACTGCGACATTACATTAAGGTGAGCTATATTATTATTGTCTCAACATTGGTTTTCTAGCGTTACTCAATAAGCAATCGCACCTCAAGGCCATTAATAGAAGGTGTTGAAGAATAGAGTCCACGTCAAAAACTTAAATAATTAAAAAATTTCATATAATAAATAGTTCTACTCTTAATAATACCGATGTCTTTATATAAAATCTCACACATGCTAAATAGATAGTTAAATTAGAGACAATATCAATGTTGTTAGTAATGGACCATATAAAAATCTTTAACATAAGGTAATATAAAAATCGTATTTACGGGTAGATTCCATCCCAATCAAAATCAAGTTGCAAATAATTACTCTGCTCACTTTAAAGCATCCTTCAAAAGTATTTATTTTAAAACTAAAAAGCAGTCGAGCTTGAAGCATAATTGTGAGTGCTGCAACTTTCCTTTACGTCCCAAATAATTGCTGGAAGTCATCAGTCACATAACATTGTTTTTATCTCTAATATTATTAGTTGTCTTCCAACACCGACGAGAAGGCTAAGCAAACCCAAAACAAGACAAAGAGACAACCTATTCCCATAAAGCCCCCTAAATAAAGCTCTAGTGCTAATGAGGAAGACAAAGGCATGAAGTAATGTTATGAAAACAATGGCTATAATTTGATGGTCAAAAGGCAAAACCTTTAAAGAGAGCAAAGCTTCTACAATCACTTTTTCATTGGACTAAAAAACCAAATGGTTGATGGCCTATATGGCCATGTTCACGGTTGGTAGGCATTGTTATTCTACCCTTGATTGGACACCAGATGATGTGTACGTCCAACTTTGGCAACTTACGTTCCATTCTTTAGTTATATTTTCCATCTTGATACAGTACTGCATTTATATACAAAACAATACAATCTTTTAGATATGTGGGGTTGAAAATGAGGCTTTTGGTTGGTTCGCGGAAATGGGACTTAGAAATGGAAATCATTTCATTTTTCCATATTAGATAACTTCAAGCTTTGGAAAGATTTCATGACTTACGGGAAAAGGAGAGAAATAATGAAATCATTCGTCTCCGATTTAACGTAACATAATTTTGTGCTATTGAGATGAAAGATGCATAATTTTGTAAAAAGCACACACACATATAAATTGTAAAATGAAAACAAAATGATTATCAAATGAATTCTTAATAATTCAAGTGTAACAAATTATTTATCGATCTATCCGAATAATCTAAATAAGATCATGTGCAATAACTAATCACCAATTAGTTCTTTTTTTTTGGGGGGTCTCAAAAGAAGTTTCATTCAACTTGAAAAATTACAATAGGGCAGTCACATAAGGGCTATTCTCTGGTGGGAACGTCATTTTGCGAACCTCTAAATCAGAACACCGTTGGATCAAATCTAACGGATGATAAGAAGCAAGTGTAACTGAAAGTGGGTAAAACCATACCACTGGAACGTGGCTTCCTCCCCCCAAAACAAACGCATTGTGCTCTTGAAGACCACAATATCTCCCTCCAAAAAAAGTTCTGTTTCTCTGTCTCTATTTCTCTCTCTCTCTCTCTCTCTCTCTCTCTCAAAGAACATGGTTTTCTTCTTTTTTCTGATTTGCTATTTTGTTTGAGAAAAGAGAGCTGTTCAGTTTTCTGGTTTGGTGATTCAAATAATACAAAGCAAGGTATTATCCTGATGAGCACATGCACTGTAATTCATTTTGTGTTTTCATTTTTCTGGTTTGATGATTGTGTTCTGTGCACTTGTGAAGACTTGAGGACTCATCTGGTACCAAAAAAACTGGTGCGCGTAACACCTTGATAGAATCGTTAGAGCACAGTCGAAACAAGCATTGACTTGGAGGAAAAAGTGTTGGAGCAAATCGGAAACTGGAGTCGTCGTTTGAAAGTGTTGGAGCAAACTGGAAACTAGCGTTGAGTTCGAATAGTTGAGAAGACGAAGATCGAATTTGTTTGGGGTTGTCGCTTCAAATCGACGACAATATCATATTTGTTGAAATTTAAAAGCTCAAAATCAATTACGAGGTACGCCTCTATTTATGCTTGAGAAAATGTTTTGACCGAATATATGAGCATAATTTACACTAGTTTGGATGTAGGTTGTTTAAAGTTTCAGCAGAGACTTCAAAAGGCCTCCTGGGTGTAGCATTTATATTCAGGAATAGGTTCAGAGATTATTTCGTTTTAGACTCCACGATTTACTAATGTTGCATAGTCTAGTTGATATTTGTGGAAAATTTGAAGATCAAAATCACTTATGAGGTAATTGATATCTTGTATTTGTTAATTTTGGTATCCTGGGGAAATGTTTTGACCAAATATATAGGCATAATTTACGCTATTTTGAATTAGGTTGTTTAAGGTTTCACTAGAGAGTCCAAAATGCGTCTTAGGTGTAGCACTTGTATTTACTAATAGTTGATATTTTTCGTTTCAGACTTCATTATTTACTAACATTTGATAGTGTATTTGATATTTGTTGAAAATTTGAAGATCAAAATCACTTACTAGGTAACTGATATCCAATATTTGTTAATTAGAGCATACTAGAGGAAAATATTTGACCAAGTATCTGGGCATAATTTACGCTAGTTTGGATGTGGGTTGTTTAAGGTGTCACTAGAGACTCCAAAAGTATTCTTAGGTAAAGCATGTGTATTCACTAATGATTCATAGAATATTTCGTTTCAGACTCCATTATTATTAAAGTTTTGATAGTATATTTGACATTTGTTGAAAATTTGATATTTCTATGTTTATATTTTGCATATAGTATTGTGTTTAATATATATTTGAAAGCTCTTTGAAATTATGTGGCAATATTATTATGATGGTAAAATAATTTTCAGGGTTAAATTGCAAGAATTGTGAAATGGAGTCTGAAGCACAAGTGACATCGGAAGTTAGTATAGAGTTCAAACCAAAACTAGGAATTGAATTTGATTCCCTTGAGGATGTGTTGAAGCTGTATAATCTGTATGCACTAAAAGCAAGATAATATTCACTGAGAAACTCTTTTGTATCATGGCATCATTGTGTATCATGCTTGTTGCATATTTCAGGCTGTCTATGAGAATTATGTATCATTATGGTTATCGTTATGCACCCTACAACACATATTCAACATCACTGTATCAAAACATTGTTTAGAAGATTGGATTTTCCGAAGAGCAAAGAAGAAGGCGGAGAAGAGGAGTTGGAGAGATTTGTGTGGGGTTTTAGGGATATATGTGGCACATGCCCCACCCTAAAAAAAAGGGATTATAAATTTTATGAAAACAAATATAATCATAATCATATTACACGTGGCACAACAAGAGATTAAAATCAAATCATATCAGTGTTTGTGACATAATATGTATATTAAAATTCCAAAACTTGATAAACTGTTGATAATCTTTGGAGTCATTTATGACACTTTACATTTTTACTAAGGAGAATCTAGGGAGAAAATTAAGTAAAATTACATTTATGACACTCTACACTTTCCAAAACATGATTATCTTCAAATAAATACGCGAAAATCTAGGGAGAAAATTTACGGTGTTTTTTAAAATAATTTTTTTATGAATTTTGTCAGTTAAACAAAAAAAAAACATATGATGACATGTGGCGCTGCAAGAGGAAGAAAATTGAAACTTTGATAAACTATTTGAATTTTTTTATGTGTAAAAATTATATTTTAAAGCTTAAAAGATAAAGAAAATGTCATAATGAGTTTGTGAGAATTTATGGTGATTGTGATTTTTGGAACTTAAAACATTGCAAAATAGTAATAAATGGAAGAGAATGACACATGGTAGCCCCAGATTTATGTATTATCAGAGTTTTCGACATGTGTCAGTATTGCGTAGCGCCATGTGTCATCAGATATTCATCTTTGTATCTTAAACTTAAAAGATTCACAAAAATGAATTAAAAAATATTTAAAATGCAGTGAAGATTTCTAGATAATCCCTTGCAACATTATCTTCAACTATGAGGTGTGAAAACAAAATTTTGACTTTGGGAAATTTGAAGTAATAATTAGAGGAAGAGTTGTTGTAAAGTAGTGATCAATACTTTGTAAACCACTTTTTGGACTTGGGATATGAAGTATTGATGTTGAGAAATATGTATGTATGTATTTTTTTTTTTTGTATTTTTTTCATTTATTTTAATATTTTAAACGATTTTACAACAAAATATGATTAAAATATAACAAACATAACACATGTCAGCATAAGGAGAGCCTAGCATCCCATCCACTTTCATGTGTCGTCAAGGTAAACCGCCACCTGGCATCTCATCCAATTAACTATTTCTTTTTACCTCAAAATTGATTTAAAAATCATTTATAATTCAAAAAATTCCCAAAAAATAATGTCGGGATTGGTATGACATTTTCTTCGAGCACGTACGTCAACTTTCGCCAATGCATTCAAATTTCGAATCCGATCATTATGTGATCAAACAAACAATAACTTAGGGTTTACAAAATGTAGTTATGTTTTTATTTGCATCATTCACATTTAGGGATGACCCCCAAATTTTAATTTTAAAACAATTGTAAACCACTTTTTGGACTTGGGATACAAGTATTAGTGCTGAGAAATACGTATGTATATTTTTTTGTTTTTTTTTTCATTTATTTCTATATTTTACAACAATTTTACAACAAAAATATGATTAAAATATAACAAATATGATGGATTAGGGTTTATGGGTTTAGGGTTAGGATTTGGGGTTTAGGGTTTGGGGTTTAGGGTTTAGGGTTTAAGGTTAGGGTTTATGGGTAAAGAGTATTATGGAAAGCGTTTTCATATGACAAACTTTTTATGCTATATATATGTAAGTGTTTTTATGCTATCAAAACAGAATAACTTGGGGTGGGTATTAAATAATATTCTGCATGTGTCATGTTCAAAAACCAAGTTAATGCCTAATACTTCTAACCAAAATATAACAAATGTGACACATGTCAGCACAAGGAGAGCCCAAATGTAACAAATATAACAAATGTAACAAATACATGCACCATCACCGATGACAAGTTTCCCTTTTGAGGGAACGCGTGGTCCTATGTTGTATTCTTATTGTGTTTACGTTTTGTATTTAAATTTATTTTATTTTCTTTCGTCCAAAAAAAAAAATTATTTTCTTTCCCCATCCCCAATCTTCTATGGATATAGTTGAGATATAGTCTTCATTTTGGGTAATGTCGACTTCTTCAGCCAACACTAAGCCAAAGAGGTGAGCTGAGATGGTTATATTCATTTCCAAATTTGAAAGGAATCTGGGCAGACCATATTGGAAGTGCTTCACCACATATGTAAGTGTATGGTCTCCAAATAAATTTTCTTCCCAAACTAAAAAATGTAATGTATTATGTTGTATTCTAGTTATTTTTAGGGAGCTACTAAGTGCAGTGGATATGAATGAGTGAATACAGCAAACATGCCAAATGAATCTCACCTTCAACAACCTATCGCTTTGCCTTAAAAAAATGCATTTCTATAATGTAATACGATGCCCAAAAATGGAGACACCCAAAGCGGATGGAGACATTCATTCCATGCTACGTTGGGAATTCACACCTAATAAAGCAATAGTTGGGAATCACGCTCTCACAGGGTGTCCATATTCATAGGGAAAATTTTATAATTTTATAATAAAATGTGTTCCATATTAAACAATGTTACCTAGAAACCTGATGACAACCAAATTTTTGCTGGAACTTGTGTTCCACACAATAGTATTGATATAGTTGAGATAAGTACACCAGCCATTTCACTTCATATACGAAGTATTCCTCGTTACAAATACGTACGAATTTGTATACTCCTTGTTTTGATTCATTATAAAAAAAATTCAATTAATCGGAAAACCTTATCCTCATATCCAGCTCCATAGGTTAGCAAGGAGACCACCACCTGTCATCATCATAACATATAACAAATGCATCATAATATATACTAAATGCATCATAACATATAGCAAATGCATCATAAAAGATACCAAATGGATCATAACAGATACCAAATGTATCATAACACTTAGAAAATGCATCGTAACAGATATAAAAATGCATCATAACATATACCAAATAACCCAAATGATACATACCTGGAACATAGTATCTATTATCGTCATGTCCGAACCCAGAAACCCAAATGATACTACAACACAAGTTAATACACAACTACCTCAAAACTCAGAGACCCACGTAGTGGAAAACCAAAATATCCAATTTCATAAAATCAAAGACATATGTCAAGAATAGAAGCAACACCCATGTCTCAAAAACTTCATATACACTTAATTCACACTAAAGATATTAAATTCCCAAGCTGTCCATCCCAAAACGATCAAATTAAGGAATGATATGAACTTCAATAAAAGCTTAAAACCCACTAATAATCGTTCAAATTAAGCAAGATATAACAATATTTCACAGAAAACAAAACCCAAAACCCAAAAACGATAATGAAAAAGGAATGGAAGAAGAAGAAAATCGTACTAGGGTCAACTAGATTATACCTGCTAATATAAGATGCAATGAGTATCACAGTCAAAGAACGAGCTTTAGAGCTCACTTTCTTCCCATGTCTTCTATTTTTCTCTCAGATTTTCAGTTTTCTCTAGAAAAAAAAATATAACTTCAGCTCACAGCTAGTATCGAAAAGAGTAGTCTTACCTACACAGAGAGGGAGTAGCCCATATGTGTAAACCCAGAAAATCAAAGCCTAAAATCCTAAACAAAAATTAAACATTAAAAAATGCAATAGAAAATGCAAAACATAATATCAAACTTTGAAAATATATTACTCACTCAAATAGATCTCAAACATTACCCTCTCAAATAGATCTCGATTTTTGAATTGTGATAGTGAAAGCGAACAGAGAGAGAGAGAGAGAGAGAGAGAGAGAGAGAGAGAGAGAGAAGGGGATGGAGGTTGACGCAGAGAAACTAAGAGAGCAAGACATGAGGGAATTGAGTGAGAATTGAGAGAAAGAGAAAGGGAGTTCCAGAGAAATGTATGGATAGAACATAAGAAAATAGGAGATGGTGGTATTGATGAGGCGAATTTGTTTGAGAGGAATAAGAGGGATTCTAAAACCAAAAAAAAGAAGAAAAAAGGACGCGGTTGGAAGGAAGAAGGGCGGGACGAGATTGGAAAATGCGCGCCATGACACGTGGGCTAAGGGGGAAGTGCAGTGTACCCGTTTCTATTGTAAGTTTGGTTTTTCTCTCCAGCCGTTCAGATCACTTAGATGGCTAAGATGGAGCTGCAAGTAAAGGTTTGCAAAAAGAAGTTCCCACCTGAGCCTACGCGGTCACATAAAATAAGATCAAGCAAAACAAGAAGGCCAAAGGCCCAACTAACAGCCAGCCAAAAGCCACACCAGCTGAAGTTATAATCCTCCGATGGCAGTTTCATAACTCAAGCCCACATGTGAATACCCAATGTTTTTCTTCTGTATTTGTAGAACCAAATTGCACTGCATATTCCAAGATCTCAAAAACCAATGGCCTACCCATCCATACCAAACCTTATACTATACTTCCTAAGGATGCTTCAAGCTCAATCATACAATCTCAATAGGACAATTTCCAGCCACTTTTGCACTACCAAACATGACAAGTAAGTTGTACCATTAAGTGCCTATAATGTCAGCTGCGTTCTCTTCGTAATCTTCTTTCTAATAATTTGGTCATCATTCATTTTGTTTTCGTTAAGCAATATTATATTCCAACCCATATTGTATCAGGCTGCCTAGTTATACGTGGTATTCATGCAAACTTGTATCATTGTTCGCAATCAATTCAAACATATTATATACAGACACACATACATATATATATATAGAGAGAGAGAGAGCATTGCTTAACCTAATTACTATATAAAAAGACATTAATTAAAAGAACCAACACGCACGCTCAGGTGAATATAGTACTTGGAAATTAAGAAAAAGAAATTGCATAAAATCCTCTAAATAATATTAATTATTTATGGACATGTATGCACGTTCAACTATAAACTTGTCTAACAAAAATAATTGTCAACAATTTGCACAAAATATTATTCCAAATAAGGAGGAATTACAAAAAAGTAATTAATTTTGCTCGACATCGTTCACAAGGTAATCCTCTAAAAACCTAGCAAGTTGATCATCAGTACTTGTGCCAAGATGCTCTTGCTGATCGTACTGTGCAGGCAAAGTTGGATTAACCATGTCATGTTCACCCTCCACGTCGTTCATAAGGTAATCTTCCAAAACCCTACGTTGATCGTAAGTACTTGGGCAAATATGCTGCTGCTGATCATCATGCACATGCTGGGCTTGGATTTCTCCACGGGGAGGCACGTCTTCATGATTTTGTCGTTCTTCTAACTTTCTTTTGCCCAATGTTTCTTTCTTTCTAACAAGACAAAGAACAATTGTCTCTTTGTTTCGCACTCGTAGTGAAGATTCATCAACCTGGAACTCATGCATGATCCAACGGTCATCATGGGGTGAGCCAGGGTTCATGTACCGATATCTTTTTCTGATGCCAACAACACGCCCGCAAGCACGTATTTTCTTGCCGGAGTCTTCTCCTTTCCAAACTCCGGTACCGGCGGAACCAACTGTTCGGCAGAAACGCGAGCCGTTTGGAGTCTTCTTCTTGAGTGTGGTGAAGACGTAGATGTCTTCTTGATCATCTGGTGATGAGTGGTGGAAATCTCTCCATATTTCCCATGGTTCTTTTGTACCGTAGAGATCGCAGTCAGGAACAACGCCTTTGGGATAGTCCTCTCCGTTGACTCTGGGGAGAAGGTAGTGAAGAAATAGTTCTTCTTCTGAAGGCCTGAACTTGTAGCCCACTGGAACTTGATAATAGCCACCCATACTTGTTGTAGAGTGATGATAGAGAAAGTAATGATTGTGAATTTGGTGATCAAGTTTGGGGTGTATTTATAGTGGTCATTAGGGTTGAATTTCTTGCAACCCTAGCTCATCAGTATCCGAATTATTTGGGTAATGATTTTATGAACCAATCATGGCTTGCCATGTAACATGGATTGAGATAATTAAGCGCAGGCGTCTTTTGTTGCAGATAATTAAGCCCAACGAGAATAAATAGCTACCGCCATATTATATATTTTCCTTGAAATATGGAAACTATTTCCACCAAAAATAAAATATAAGTTTCCATTTTTCACCAATTATGTATATGCATGGTTTTAATTTTGGTAAATATTTTTTTGTTGTTGGAATTTTGATAAATATTTAGAACTCACAGTTGAGAGTTGCAGAATTGGGTCTGCATGAATGATGAAGAAATAAAAGGACTAGAAAAATTGTTTTCCTATTGCTACTTGAAATATGGAAGGAAAACAAGGGCTTCTTTGTTATAACTTTTATTTTATCCTTATCCATAGAAAATAATTTGTTTGTTTTTGTTTTTTAATTATTTGCATTTTAATGTCTTAGTATTTTACGTATTTGTCTCTGTAACATGAAGTAATTATTTGCATTTTAATGTCTTAGATAAAGATAAAATTTTGGTTAGATGAAGATAAACTTTTGGATTGTTTGAAAATTCAGCCATAATGACGAACCAAATCAAACTAGAATCCTAATTCGATTGGGAATTGTTATCAAAATCAAGCAGGAACAAAGATTACTACTTTGTAATGTTTTTAATGGAGGAAGATATTTTATTTTTCGGTGTGTTTTTACTCTAAATTAATAAAACATAAAATAATAGTATTGGAAGCTGTGGAATTCTTAATAGTATTGTAACCTCTATTGCCGTTGTTCCTCTTTCATGAGGAACAACATTTTTCATGAGTTGTTCAGATTTTGATGACTGAAATGATCATGTGTACAAAAATGAGAGATTTTTTTGTCCATTTTTCGGGAGTTGTCCAAATTTTCTTTAATTTTACTATATATATATGTTGAGTTATCTAGTTATATGTAAGGAAAGAAAGAAGTTGCATTCTACATTTGTGAGGGGAATAGTGGTTATAGTGTCTAGAAAGGGGTACAATTTAGCCCCATTTCGTTGAGAAAACTTAGTTTTGCAATGGGATATAGCATTGTTTTACTATTTTCATACAATAATTCAGGGCACATAAATAAAGCAATTGTACCTTGTAATTAATGAAGAAAAAGAAAATGAACAATTGGTTTTTTCTTTTTTTTTTTTTTTGGTCAAGTGAACAATTGGTATTTTCTTGTTCTTCGTTTATATACATGTGAATCTTGTAATAAGGGAATCTTCACAGCATTACATAAATCAAATTCAAAAGGTATGAGAAAGAATGACGACAATGTATCGCGCAGATGTGGGTCCGGTTGACATCCAAATCTAGAGGCTCTTTCTAGAGCAACATGAATAATATTTTGTGTTACCCTAAAGCAATGTTTTTTTTTTGTGTGGTTCTTTGTACAGCTCATTTCATGCAGATTATGATCTTGGGCTTCTTTAACCCAGGTTCATTAGAATAAACTAAATTAATCATTGATATGTTATATATTTTCCCTGAAATATGTTATGTATGCATGGTTTTAATTGCCAAACTAAACCCTAATATTCCAACTGAAAACCCTAATCCAATTGGGAATTCTTATTTGTTCAAGTTATCAAAAGCTAGCCAGAACAAAGGCCTACTGGTTTTATATGACTTGTTCATATTTTGATGGATGAGGGTTTGTTTGAAATATTGATGGTTGTAATTAGGGTTAAATCTTTTCAATTTGAAATGAACTTGTAAAACTATAGTATATATAGATAGTTTTTATCTTTATACAAGTGATGGTTTAAACTACTATAAATTATTAATATAATATACGGGAAGGGGTACTCCAACTTGGATACAAAGGATGAGCTCACTGCATCTAAACCTGGTTTGCAATATATAATTTTTATATCACTTGTTCATATAAAAATGGAAGGTCATGGGCCGGGACGGTTGCAACGATTAGAGGAACCTGTGGGTTTTTGGAGCCTGATTGGCTCTTCAATGTTCTTCCTCAAAACAAAAACAAAAAAGTTATTCCTACAAGTAATGCAAACAAGGAGGGAGAGGAGGAAGGAACTAGATGATGAAGAAATATCGTGTTCTGTTCAAGCATTTCTTTCCATTACACACATGTGTTGATATTATATTAAGTAAAACCCAAATTTGAATTGAATGCCAGCTAAGACAATAGTTAGCCATATATTACGATTAATTTACAAACCATGCCATCAAACACAAATTTATATTTTTATATTTTTATATTTAACCTAGGTTCATTACAAGCAGAAACTGATAAAAAGGTGGCTTCAATTTAAAGATGACATAATCATCTGTACCACTTCCATGATATTCCATGTTACGTTTATACGTCTAGATTTCTGCACTTTTTATTAGGAAAATTAGGTTTTAGACATAGATAACTTTATTTATTAGTATTTAAGACATTTGCTATTTTGGTTTGGATTTTAATACCTATAAAAGAATTGTTATTTTGGATTAGGCCAAAGAGTCACTAAAAGGACAATTACACCCTTTTCATTTAAAAGCCTAACCCAAATTCATTAGTTTCTCATATATATATATCTCTCTCTCTACCCCCGCATCTTCTCCCTTTCTCCTCCCCTCTGTTTCCCTTTGTTACAAAATTTTCACTTTCGTTTCTTACACAACTCTATTTCTCTGGATTGAAGCGCTTCCAATTTCTTCCGATTTCTGCTTTCCGCGGATGACTTACAAAGCTTCAGGCCCTTTCCTCTAGCTCTCATTCTAACCTGGTTTGCTCTCTCTCTCTCTCTCTCTCTCTCTCTCATCGTCTTTTAGCTCTCATTTATGTTTCTAGATAAATGGGTTTTTGGATCTTATTTTTATGGAAGTGGTCAATATTATTATAATTTGATGTTTCTGTGTTAGAACTGATCACATGATTGTAAGTATGGATTTGTGATGAACTGTTGTAAATATGTTGATTTTTTGAGCGGATCTATTTGGTGAAGTGCGGATTTGAACAAATTATATACCACCATCTGTTTGGATGAAGAGAAAATTGAGTGAAAGTTCAATTGATGGTGTGAATTTGGCCTCTGTTTTGTGATTTCGTTCTTTGCTGCCCAGTTATTGAATTGGCCTTTGTTTGTTTCAGTTTTTTAAAAAAAACTGCAAACTGGTTTCATAAATTGCATTTAGAAGTGTATGACAATGTTACAACTGCTTAAATGTGTTTTGATATTAGTTTTAGTGGTTTTAGTACTTTGAACATGGCTTTCCTTTGGTTTGTATTCAAATTTGAGCATATATTTTGTCATAAATTGCCTATGATTTTCAGTTTTAGTGTGTGGTGATGTTACAACTGCTTAAATGTGTTTTGATATTAATTCTAGTAGTTTTAGTACTTTGAACATGGCTTTCTTTTGGTTTGTATTCAAATTTGAGCATATATTTTGTCATAAACTGCCTCTGCTTTTTCAGTTTTTTTAGAACTGTCATAAACTACATTTGGAAGTGTATGGTGATGTTACAACTGCTTAAAACTGTTTTCATTTACTTACATTTTTTTTTTGTAGCTGTTTTCTTTTTTGTTTTTGTTTTTGTTTTAACATAATTGATATCTACATTGTATTTTTGTTGTAGTTTCTATTTTTATTTGCAGTTTTTGTGTGAATCACTGTTGAAATATTTTTTTTTTCAACCATTGATTGTTTATATAAATATTGTATAACTGAATAAATATTACAAAATCAAGTTTGGTTTAGTGGTTTGTGAGTGTGCCTTCCTCCTTTGTGGGACAAGGTTCAAGTCCATTCAATGACACCATTTTTTTTTATAAAGGTGAATAAAGAGTAACGGAGTTGGTCCCGGAAAAAAGTGGCAGGTTAGCAACAATGGTGACGACAGCGGCGGCCGACGGGTTCCGGCGGCGGGGTTCTGGCGGTGGCTAGCGCCGAGATTCCGGTGGTGGTGTGGTGATTGGCTAGATATTTTGTAAATTTGAAATAAAATATTGAAATTTGAAAATAATGGCATAATGGCATATGTTGTAATTTTAAAGTTCTTTAATTATATTTTAGTAAAAGCATGTACTATATTTTGACTTTTGGCTTTATCCTAATTAGCTGAAATTGAATTCCTATTTACCTAAATAGTAAACTATATTGTGTGTGAAAACTAAAGCTCCCTTAATTATTTTGGTAGGTCCAATCTTATACTTCACAGGGTTGAAATCGTAAAAGACCTAACAACGCTAGCTAACTGTTGTTTGAAACGCTCTTATGATTTTCTCCTACTATTAACTTCACAATATTTTCACTTCCTTGCGTAACTTTGACTTAAATAAAGCAATATTTTTGAAATTCTTTGCCATATAAATAGTTATTACTCCAAAGTACTCCAATAAATCCTTTTGTGTATTAAATTTGGAACCTTTTTGACTAAGCCCGCAGATAAACAAATGCACTAATTATAAGCAAGCTACATATATGTACTTATAGTGTTGTATTAAGAACAGAGAAATTACAAAAAGAGCAAGCAAAATTGGATTAACCCTCGATATCGCTCATAAGGTAATCCTCGAAAAACCTAAGTTGATCTTCAATACTCGTGCCCTGCTGACCGTACTGTGCAAGCAAAGCGGGATTAACCATGGTGTCCTGTTCACCCTCGACATCGTTCATAAGGAAATCCTCGAGAACCCTAAGTTCATCTTCAGTACTTGTGCCAACCACGTCCTGTTGATCGTACTGTGCAAGCAAACTTGGATTAACCATGGTGTCCTGTTCACCCTCGACATCGTTCATAAGGTAATCATCCAAAAACCTATGTTGATCGTAAGTACTTGCGTCAATATGTTGCTGCTGATCATCATGCACATGCTGGGCCTGGATTTCTCCATGGGCCATGTCAACTTCATGATTTTGTCGTTCTTCTAATTTGCTTTTGCCCGATGTTTCTTTCTTTCTAACAAGACAAAGAACAATTGTCTCTTTGTTTCGCACTCGCACGAGAGATTCATCAAGCTGGAACTCAAGCATGATCCAACGGTCATCGTGAGGCGAGCCAGGGTTCATGTACCGAAATCGTTTTCTGATGCCAATATCACTCCCACGAGCACGTATTTTCTTGCCGGAGTCTTCTCCTTTCCAAACTCCGGTACCGGTGGCGCCAACTGTTCTGCAAAACCGCGAGCCATTTGGAGTCTTCTTCTTCAGTGTGGTGAAGACGTAGATGTCTTCTTGATCATCTGGTGATGAGTGGAAATCTCTCCATATTTCCCATGGTTCTTTTGTACCGTAGAGATCACAGTCAGGAACAACGCCCTTAGGATAGTCCTCTCCATTCATTCTGGGGAAAAGGTAGTGAATAAGTAGTTCTTCTTCTGAAGGCGTGAACCTGTACCCAACTGGAACTTGATAGCCACCCATACTTAATTCTTAACTAGTACTAGGGTTTCTAATTAATGATGCGCAGTAAGAGAAAAATCAAATGCTGCAAGTGAGAGAGCAACTAATTATTTGGGGTGTATTTATAGTGGTTGAATTTCTTGTAACCCTAGTTCAGGTTCCGAATTATTTGGGTAATTATTTTATGGACTAATCAGGGCTTGACATGTAAGGCAGATTGAGATAAATGAGCATATATACCGGGTGTATTTTGTTGCAGATAATTACGCCAAGGAGAATAAGCTAAGTCGTTGATATGTTATATATTTCTCTTAGATAAAGATAAAGGTAAAATTTTAGATAATTTGAAAAAATTTCTTAGATGAAGATATGATTTTAGATAATTTGAAAATTCAACCATAAGGATCATATAGATATGATTTTAATTGTTATTTGCATTTCTATGGACTATTATTTTATATATTTATATCTTTAATACGAATTAGTTGTGTTTTGAAATTTTTATTAGATAATTAATGATACAATTTTAAATTATTTGAAAATTAATTTAGCCATAAGGATATCATATAGATATATAGATGCACGATGGAACAAATCCAACCGGAAACCCTGATCCAAGAGAAAAATGTTTAATCTTTTCAATTTGAAATGAACTTGTAAAATCATAAGTATATATAATTTGATACAAGTGATGGTCTAAACTACTATATATTAATTAATCTAATATACGGGTGAGGGGACTGAACTTGGTATAAAAGCATCCAACTCCATGAAAGGAACTCGAAACACTTTTTTCAAATATGAAAATGTAACCGAGGTGCCAGCTTCCTGTGATTGAACTACAAGTGCTGTAACCCCGGTCAAGAACCAAGGATATGATTGTGGTAAGCATGCATGTTTAATTTTAATCTATAAGTTTATTATGTCATTAAACTATTATGTTGAATCACACATTTAAGCAATTGTTAATGTAATTTTTTTAAATTATAAAAAAACAGTTTACTTATTTATCTATCCAATCATAGATTAATTATGAACGTTTGTTGTCTTAATATCATGATGTTATAGGGAGTTGTTGGGCGTTCGCAACAGTGGCAGTCGTAGAAGGGCTTAACTCTATTATAACAGGAAACTTAATTTCGCTATCAGAACAAGAGGTTATCGATTGTTCAACTAGTTTAGATGAAGATGGCTGCCATGGTGGTTATGTGGAGAAAGCCTTCGAATACATGATCCCACGCAACAAGAGCCTGGCAACTGAAGATGACTACCCTTACCTGGCCATAGATGAACCCTTTTGCTTGGCTGACTTCTATAACGCCCCCTCCGGTTCCATATCTATAACTGGGTACGAGCAGGTGCCTCAAAACAACCAAAGTGCTTTGTTGCAGGCTGTTGCCAACCAACCAGTTTCAGTTTATATTGATGCAGAAGCAGAAGAGTTCAAACATTATTCGGGTGGTGTGTATACTGGACATTGTGGTACAACCTTGACCCATGCTGACAGAAACTGAAGAGAAGGTGTTTTCAATTACCAACCCCCCCATCATTAATCAGGCCCAAAATAATAACCTATACTAGCCAACATAAACTAGGAAGAAACAAACTTGACCTAAAAAACACACTACGAAGAAACCAGAGAGAAGTAAAACTCTACAAAGCCTCCACACTAAAAGCCTAATTAGCAGAGAAGTTTCCCCGAAAACCGATCAAACCTCCATCATGAGATCAGTAAATACCGTATACATTTCTTTGCCGCATACTTTCCTTCCTTCCAATAACATTTGACTATTGATGGGCTTCTTGTTCTTCTAAAGGATGTTGCTTAATTATATGATCAAGGTCTGTTCGCCTGAATTGAAGCTTGATGTCCCCAGACAAACGCTGTCTCGAATTATTGAGTTAGAGAAATTGTTGGAGGGTGAGTGAGAGGCATGCATAGCAAGAGAAGAAACGATATTTTTGAAAAAGAAATTCTGAAAAAATGTAAATACTAAAAATATAAGGAGATGTCATTGGAATTCTTAAAAAAATAATATAGAATAATGGAAAATTTGTTACAGATGCAATCTAATGGCTAGGGATTCATGCAATTTGTTTTTTCTGAAGTAAAACAAACGCGCTTTTGCATAATTAAGGATCCTTCAAATTTATGTTAAAGAGTTTTTAATTTTATTTTATCAAATACGTTAAAGAGTTGGACCAAAATGGGATAGGACAACAATTAGGCCTTGACGAAGGATTACCATTAAATTTGTATATTTACCTTTAAAGTAAGGATCTGAAATTAAATAAAAAGATTGTACTCAGGTTTTGAATTTTATTTATTTTATGTTTTTGATTGATAAAGCTGATACGCAAAAGGAATATCTGGGTTCATAAAGTCAAATACGCATTATTCTTCGTACAAAAGTGAATATGACAATATATTTTAGAAGTAGGGTATAATGCCGAATTGCCCTCTGAACTTGTACATAACTCTCAATTTATCTCATGACCTTTTTTTTTAGCCCATTAAAGGCTTGAATTAAATTTTATTATAAATGTTCCCCACCGTCAAAATTCGAACATTGGCAAATTGGTCATTTCATATGTTAAAAATAATTAAATATTGTAAAATACAATAGTATGACATATAAAATGAAAAAATAATCGTTTTAATAAATAGAGGGGTGGGACCCACCCACCCTTTCTTCTTCCTCTCTGCCTCTCTCCCTACGACTCCCTCTCTCTCTGCAACTCTCTCCTCTCTGCAACCAAACACCAAACACCAAACCCTTTCTTCCCTCTCTCCCTACGACTCCCTCTCTCTCTGCAACTCTCTCCTCTCTCCAACCAAACACCAAAACCAAACACCAAACCCTTTCTTCCCTCTCTCCCTACGACTCCCTCTCTCTCTCTGCAACCAAACACAAAAACCAAACCCTTTCTTCCCTCTCTCCAATCAAACACCAAACCCTTTCTTCAAACACCCTCTCTGCGATTTAGGGTTGAGATTTTGGGAGAAGGGGCAATGAACTTGTGAGGTGAAGAGGTTTGGACCTTTAAGGCTGTGGGGAAAAAATCAAAGGGGAAAGGCGCGCGAATGGGTTTGTGGTGGTTATGGGTTCGGGGGGGGGGGGGGGGGGTGTGGGTGAAAAAATCTGGGTTCATTGTGGGGTGGGTCTGTGATGGGGGGTGGGGGGAGCGAGAGAGAGAGAGAGAAATAATTTCTGTTGGAGAGGGAGAGAGAGAGAGAGAAATAATTTTTGGCAAGAAAAAAAATGGTGGGATTTTGTTGCAGAGGGAGGATAGGTTGGAGAAGAAGATGCAGGGGTGGGGTGGGTGGGTCCATAGGATTTTTTTTTCTTTAATTTTTTCAAAAAAATATTTTCTTCTTTAATTTTTTTAAATATATTTTTTAAATGATTTAATCGATTATTGGATGAAATGTTAATGATTTAGACGACAGGGGAACATTGATAATAAAATTTCATTCGAGCCCTTAATTCGCTAAAAAAAAAAAATCGATGGGTAAATTGATAATTATGTACAAATTCAGGGGCAATTCGGCATTATACCCTTAGAAGTATGAAATATATTCAATACCATACGCCAACTGGCCGACATAAACTACGAAGAAAAAGAAGAAAGCTTTACAGACCAAAAAAAAAAAAAAAAAAAAAAGGAAAGCTCTATAAAAGCCTCTACACTAAAACCCTAATTAGCAGAGAGACCAAGCCTCCATACTTGATTGCCCTCAAATTCAGATTAGGGTTCACATGGGAGATAAAGATTGGATCAGTGAATTGCCGGATGCTCTTCTTTGCCACATACTTTCTTTCCTTCCAACAACGATATTGGCTGTGAGGACCACCGTTTTGTCTAAAAGGTGGAACAACGTATGGATTTGTGTTCCCAATCTAGACTTAGACTGCCAAAGAGATTTTGGTTCCTACTTCCATCGCTGTGATCATGATCGTTTTGACATTTTTGTTGATCGTGTACTTTGCTCTCGTAACTCATCAGACATAAAAAAATTTCGTCTCAGCACTCGTGTTACTGACTTGGCTCGTGTTGAGGGTTGGATTTGTACTGCCCTTAGGCGTAATTAGTTGAACTTGATCTTCACCTTGATGCTGGACATGAAGAAAAATACACTTTTGTGTTGCCTAGAAGCGTTTTTAGCTGCAAAACCCTCAAGGTTTTGAAATTGTATGGGTCACTTTGTATTTCTGTTCCTTATGCTCCTCCTGCTTCACGGTGTTTCCCAAGTCTCAAGTGCCTCCTTGTTTCAGTTAAAAGTCCTGGTTGTAAGAGCTTAATGGAAAAGGTTCTTACAAACTGTCCTGGACTTGAAGATTTGATTATTTGCACGAATATTTTTCAAAACCATGGTCCTATTTATATGATGAAGGTCTCTAGCCTAACTGAAGACGTTGAGAATAAGCTGTTCAAGTGGAATGTATGTTGGGAAGAATGTTTTAATTGATGCTCCAAAGCTTGAAAAGCTTGATGTCCAGACACATTTAGAGGCTGTCTCGAATTATTCTTTGGATGCAAGATCCCTAGTCAATGCCAATATTGTTTTTGACGACTATTATTGGAGAGGCCGAAGCCGAACTTCCCTTCCCGAACATGCCATTGCGCTTTTGGCGGGAATTTCCAATGTTAAATATCTCTCACTCGAAACTTCTTATTTAAGGGTAATTAAGCACTTACGACTCTCATCTTTACACTGTATAGAATTTACTTTGCTTTAACTCTTTGGTAGAAAAGAACATAGAATGAAAGAAATTGTTAGAAATTGTTGGAGATTGTAGGGTAAGGCATATATGCATTAGGGGTGGGCACGGTATGGTACGGTACGGTATTGGACTCATACCGCTACCAATACCGGAAATTAAAATCGGTATGGTTCGGTATGGTATTATGGTTTGCCAAAGTTGGTACCGTACCATACCGTACCAAATTGGTATCGGTATGATACGGTATCATTTCGGTATCAAAATAACAAAACTAAAAAATAAACCAATTGAATATTCAATCTTCGATTTCGGGCTTCCAGCTTCCGGGCAGAGAGAGAGAGAGTGATCAAGTTTTGCACTTGGATTAGAAAGAAACATCAAACATGAACTTGTGAGGTACAAAATTGGTTTCTTTCGTGCTGTTTTATAATTTTAAAGGATAGCACTTTCATTCCTAATCAACTAATCAACTAATCAAAACACAAAACCGTAATCAATTCAGATAAATTAATTAATGAAAAACAAAAGCCCTAACCAAATGAAATTCAATTCTGTCAACAAAATCTACGAATTTCAATGCATAAAATTGAATTCCTTTCCTCTGTTAAGAGTAAAAGAGAAAACCAATCAAGAGCTTAATTCAATTAAGTGAAATACCAAGTCAAAAAGACCGAAACGGATAGATTGAGAGACTTAGAGAGAGAGAGAAAGATCGAGAGACAGAGAATTAAGTGATAGATGAAAAACCACAAGCGCAGACAGCTTAGCGTTTCAGAGCAACTAGGAAATAAAATCAGGTTGTACCCTGGTTGCGGTAGGCTGCAGCTCCTGAATTTCAGTTTCGCATAATCTTGTGGGAGCTACGAGAGGGAGGAGACTAGACAGATCGTGAGAGTGAGAGAGTGAGAAAGAGACAGAGACAGAGATCCAAGGGTTTGGGAGGCGTGAGAGATCGAGAGTTTGAGAGAAAGAGAGAGCTTGCTGGGAGTGGAAGGAGAGTTTGAGAGAATCTGGGGTCTCCTGGGAGGCGTGAGAGATTGAGAGTGAAAAAAAAACTAGCGTATAATTTTGTTTAGGGTTACTATTCGGTACGGTATGATATCATACGGTGGCTGATATATGATACCACACCCGTGTCATACAAGATTGGTATGGTACGGTATGATACCGTATTAATTCGGTGGGCATACGGTACGGATTAAACGGTATGGTATGATATGGTATTGACACGGTTTCGGTATATACGGTATAGATGCCCACCCCTAATATGCATACTGCTTCATTGAATGATTAAAAAAATTAAATGGTAAGGAAGACTTTGTGCCCCTTCCTTTCTTTATACTGGAGTTATATAAGGGAAAGAGGCAATCCCCTGCATCTCCCCAATTTCCATTCTTCTTAACACGTTTATTGTTCTTGTAACATCCCGGCCCTAAAAATGAGTAAAATAATTAAATTAAGAGGAAATAAATTGGAATAAACAATAAAATAAAATGATTTGAATTAATCAAGGTTTTTTTTTTTTGGAAATTTAAAATATTATTTAATATAAAAAGGGTCAAAAAAGTCATTTTAAGTTCGGGAAGGAATTCAGGAATTTCGATTGTACCGGTGCGTAGAGCATGTCGAAACGAGTTCGTAGACTTGTAGTGAGCTCAGATCGGAGTTATAACGAGGAAAGTACGATCTAAATACTTAGTGGGGCAAATTTGTAATTTTGAAAAACTGGTTTTAAAACCAGAATTTCTCTCCCTCTCTCTCTCCCTCCCGTGCGAGCTCCCTCCCTGTTATTTTGCAGCCCCAGCCACACCTCCATAACCACCTAGCTGACCACCCTAGCCCACGGGATTAGAGCCCACATGTGAGCCGGACCTCACCGTCGCACCTCCGACATGCGCCGCCTCCGTCGAGGCTTCAGCCACCGGAAATTCGCGGATTTTTGGGTGGTTTTTCTCCGAATTTCAAACCTCTCGAACTCCCTCCTCCGGTCACCAAATCGGACGAATTAGGTATGGTTTTTCGACTGATTTTCATGCTCTAGCTGATGGTTGGGTAGGATTACATCAATTTATAACATAGGTAGTTCGATTTTGGATTCAAAGCTGGCCGGTTTTCAATTTGAATTTCCGGCTACTTCCGGCCACCTTTTGGCCTTAGCCCAAGAACAAAAGTGACTCCAAATTAGGTGTATTAGCTAAGGTAGGAGTTTGGAGTCAAGATGTTAAGTTTTTTTCGGCGAGTGGTTATCGCTTTGGACACCCACACGGCGAGTGGTTCTCGGCGAGTGGTTATCGCGAACGATCAACCGTCCAATCTGGACCAAACTTGCAGGACGTGTATCCTAGCCCTTGTGAAACCCATAGGAACTTTCGGATCGTAAAATGGAGGTCGTGGGTCCCGCGGGCCCGGTTGACCAAGTTTGGACAGTTTGATTCTCGGTTGACCATGAGTCTTCCGAGATTGTTTTACCCTTCGGAAAGTATTAGAATAACCTTGAGAGAGAGTCTAAGGTCTCGGTTTTGAATATTAGTATTTAAGTGGACGTTTGTCTTCAAGAGTGTTTAGTTTTTCTTTATGAAATTCTTGGATATTATTTGATAATGGAAATTATGAAATGGACGAGTATGGGATACTCGAATTGTTGGGTGGTGAAAGTGAGTCTTGGGACTCGGTTATGATTATTGGAAATAAATGGCATGATTTTGGTGATGGAAGTATTACATATGAATGTAATAGTTTATTGAAGTTCATTTTATATTTATGGGTTGAATGTTTAATTTTTGTAAAGTATTTGTGATACATTTGTGGATTTGATATATTCGAGTGTCATGAATTTATATATATATATAATATTTGAGAAAGCACTATCTTAGGTACTTCCCCGGTTATGGGTTCTATGCTCGAGAGTTTATTAGTCTACTATGAATATGTATTTTGTTTTGGGAAAATTGAACTAAGGATGGGAATATTATTTATATAAGGATTACGAACTCCACCATCATACGTACCTCCCCCTTGGATGATGATATTTGGAAACAGTGGATATGGACACTGGGATACATGGAAATGGATATATGGATATGTTTTGGATATACTATTCACACACGTGCCGGGTTTCGGGCGTGTGGGCTTTTTTGGTCATGGGTCCCGGAATTGTGGGATGCCGGAAAAATTGTGGATATGGTATGGATATGACGGAACCCGGGGCATACCTTAACGGGTGTCGCTGTAGACCCTTGATTGGGTAGTCTGCGCGCGTAGGACAGTTCCAGGCGTACGGGTCTTGATTCTTCGTCCGTACGTGCTGGGTTAGAGTGTCAGCCCCCAGCCCGGACGACTCATCCCTAGCCACATGGACGTTTGAGGGCCGGATAAGTGTGAGCTAGTCAACAATCCCCTGTTGGATTGTTTCCCCCAGGACATGATGTGCAACATCACATGTACCTCCCCTTGGATACCTGATACATGGAAATTATGGATATGGTCTGGATATGACGGAACCCGGGGCATACCTTAACGGGTGTCGCTGTAGACCCTTGATTGGGTAGTCTGCGCGCGTATGACCGCTTCAGACGTACGGGTCTTGATTCTTCGTCCGTACGGGCTGGTTGAGTTTAGTCCCCCAGTTGGACGGCTCGTCCCTAGCCACATGGACTTTTGAGGGCCGGATAAGTGTGAGCTAGTCAACAATCCCCGGTTGGATTGTTTTCCCCTGGTACATGATGATGGTGAGAGGTGAGTGTATTTATGTATATATATATAATTATCCTTTTCTTGTTATACATATTACATATATGTATATGTGGTTTTGATTATGGTTTCAGATATGTGAGCTTGTACCTGTATGAACGTATAAGCCCTGGATTTGGGCAGTGTTGTTTGGCACCATACGCCTTGGAAAGGGTATGGTTGCGGGATTGAACTGTTATAAAGGAAGAATTTGATGATGTGTTCATTGTACATACGCCTTGGATAGGGTATGGTTGTGGGGTTTGAACCGATATAAAGAAAGAGATTAAGAATGAGTTTATTTAATTTTATCGGAATCAGACTTGTGACCATTGATATGAGAACTACGTGTGGCTTGATCCCTTGTCCAAGGGTACGTAGGTAGCCTGGGGTCTCATCAGGTGTAGCCGCGAAATATTATGGTGTTTAAAAGGTTTGATTGATTCTGCGATGTGATTGTTGGATTTGAATCCGGTTTAATGATTTCTGTGATGTTTGTAATGTTGTTTGAGGTCATTAATTACATGGGTTATGTATTAATTGATTTGAGAACATTGTTGGTTTTGTTTCGAACTAACTGAAGGCCGGAGGCCTATTATGTGATTTGCATGAGACTATATTGTGCATGCTGCCGGTTGGTATTGTTAAATGTGAATTTTGTGTAGGTTGAAATTTGGGAAATGTTCATTTTATAGGGGAGACTCTGCCGAAATTTCTGTAGAAAGTCTCGTGCTCTTTTCCCTTAATTTGGAAAAGAGGCTAAATTTCAGTTAGTGGGCCCGGCATCGGTGTGATGTCGGAATTTCCACAGGATTCATCTTAAAATTTCGAGGAATTCGGGGGCGGGTTCTGTCAGTTCTTATCCTGCTTTCTTTGTTTCTGCGTTGAAAATGTTAGGTCCTGCGTTCATAATACAATGTTATTGACCTCTCAACTCATTGCCATTTAGTTTTGGTCTGGATCCTTTGGTATACTTCGCAGTTTGAAAAAGTCTATTATTCAAAAGGAAATTTTAAATTTGTGCTTGAGTTTTTGAATGATGAATACTTGTATCTTTCTTGAAGGCTGGGGATCTCCCCTTTTTTCCTAATTTGAACCAATTGAAGGTGGTTGTTGGTCTTTGCAAATACTGGGACTTACTGGCTGTGCTGCTGGAAAACGCACCTAAATTGGAAGATCTTGATTTAAAAGATGTAAGTAAGATCTGTACACAGTACTTGAGCAAAGTTACACCAACAAGACATTTGACATTCTCATTTCATTATGTTTATTGTTAGGGAACCGAGTGGGATGAAAAGCATTCAAAGCTTCACTGGAAGCCACCAAAAGTTGTGCCTAATTGTTTGTCGTCGCACCTCAAGACTATTACCTTATGTCCATTCAGGGGACAAAAGATTGACATGGAATTGGCAGAGTATTTGTTAAACAATGGTCGTCTTCTGGAGAAGATGACACTCAATGCAAGTAATTTTTGGCATACACTAGATGTAGGGAGTGCCCTTCTGATGTTTAATAGGGCTTCAATGACTTGTC
This sequence comes from Prunus fruticosa, assembly GCA_018703695.1. Taxonomy (NCBI): domain Eukaryota; kingdom Viridiplantae; phylum Streptophyta; class Magnoliopsida; order Rosales; family Rosaceae; genus Prunus; species Prunus fruticosa. The sequence continues at coordinate 12,978,574 of CM031920.1, read as the reverse complement.
AAGTTGAATACTGTAAAGTGAAATATGAATAGGAATATTTTCTCTATTGAATGAATGATCCATACAGGACAATACAAGGAATATATAAAAGATACACGAGGAGCTATTCTAGGTAACTAACTAATCTAGGCTAGAAATCTGGTTTGACTCACATAACGTGTTGTGCACTACAAGTAAATACATAATTACAGAAGTTAAGGGATTTCTTTCCTAACAAATACAACTGGAAAAATTGATACTAAGGCAGCTGCACTAGATGTAGTTGGCCAAAGTAATGACTTGTCAAGTTATTATTGGCGTAGACTAGATGTAGGGAGTGAACTTCTGAGGGAATATTTTTGCCCTCTAGAGATTGAATTACACTATTTCTGCCTCAGTGTCTTTTGAGCATTTATTTAGTACTGTTTCTTCATCTCGATCTTCCTCTTGAAGTTCTTCTAATAAGGACAGCGTTGGACCCCATGAGTTCTTTTTTCTTTTCTTTTTTCTCTTGGGCTAACATTGTCATACAATTAATTATATGCAGTTTCCTGCCTTAAAGAGTTGTACACATGCTTCTCTAACCCAACTCAATAACAAACATGAGAATATAATCACCAATTCATTCAATATCCACTACTAGAAAACTTCTTCATACGCCACTGATGATACACTCGTGGCCTATACTAATGTCAGGGACTTGGCCACGGATTGACTACAGATTACGTGATTGTGATCCAAGTATAATGTCACTATTAATTTTATACCACAACAAAGAGTGTATGTGGCCTATAAGTCGCAGATCCCACCCAATTCTCAAAGGGCTTCAAATACTTGTCACGTTGAGTTCAACGATGCTACATTACAATGCAGCACAGAAGTAGCATTAATCTCCTAAATGGAGTTGTTGTACAAAAGTAATTAGTCCCCTTGAAATTGCTTATAATTACTTTATTTCTCGCAAAATTGTATACCAAGTCCTTGCTTTTCTTTTGAAACCTAAACATTTAAGAAAATAAAAATAAAATTCCTTTGATCCTTTTTTATATGATGGGTAACCCACTCTCTAATGGAAACATTATTTTTCAAAATAGAATATTACTACTTAGTGATTAGGGTGACCCAAATTTTTTTTGGACCACTATTTTTTTTTTAATTATAAAAAGTTACAAATAAGAAAACCACATTAGTTGGCAACAAAAAAATATAGAATAATGAAAATTTTGTAATGCTTTCGAATTCAAAAATATACAGATGGGCTAACAATGCTTTGACCTTCTTGCACTTAAAAAACAACAATGCCTTGAGAAATGTTTTTTTCTTGGGGCTAACGTTGTCCTTTGCTCAGTCATACATGATTGAATTTGAATCATATGCATTTTTCTGCATAAAGAGCTGTACGCATGCTCCTCTAACCCAACTCCATAACTAACATGACAATAATAGTCATCAAATCCATTCAGAATCCGCAGCTGGACAATCTATCTCATACTCACAACAAGAAGAATCCATATACCAATTCATGTCATCGGTTGGTGAGCAAGCCACCTGATCCACATCAAACCATCCCACCTGATCAAAATCCACTGATGATGACACTGAGCAATCCTGACCGTCCAAGCCTCCTTCAACGTTCCACAAGTTACCATCTTCCACATCTTGGACGGTCGATTTGGAGTCCATTGTGCTTGGAATGTTGACTAATTCTGCCTCTAGAGATTGAATCACAATATTCAACCTCTCCTCATGCTGCTACTATAGTTGGATATGATACCACTGAGGATGATGGGACTAAGTATTGGCTGGTCAAAAATTCTTGGGTAGAAGAATGGGGGGAAAATGGATACGTGAGGATTCAAAGAGACATTGATGCCAAGGAAGGACTATGTGGCATTGCTATGGGAGCTTTTTATCCGAACCGCATGACTTATCAAATGAAAGAAGCAGCTAGCAGCTGCAAATTTATACATGATCATGAGATTTTAAAGCTTAATTTATTCTTTATATGTTTCTTGTTAGTTGTAAAGTTTTGTCGTTTTATTAAGAGAAGTAAAACTCTACAAAGCCTCCACACTAAAAGCCTAATTAGCAGAGAAGTTTCCCCGAAAACCGATCAAATATATGCAAAGATCGTCTTCCAGTTCAAGTCAGGGTTCAAATGGTTTTGATGTCAAAGTGTGAAGTGGAGATAATATATATGATCAGTAAATACCGGATGCATTTCTTTGCGGCATACTTTCCTTCCTTCCAATAACATTTGACTATTGATGGGCTTCTTATTCTTCTAAAGCATGTTTGCTTATACGATCAAGGTCTGTTAGCCTGTATTGAAGCTTGAAAACCTTGATGTCCTCAGACAAACGCTGTCTCCAAGGGTGAGAGGCATGCATAGCAAGAGAGAGGAAACGATATTTTTGGAAAAGAAATTCTGAATAAATTCTGAAGAAATTTTGAAAAAAAATGTAAATACTAAAAATATAAGGAGATGTCATTGGAATTCTTAATTTTTTTTCTTAAAAAAATAGAATAATGGAAATTTGTTACAAATGCAATCTAATGGCTAGGGATTCATGCAAAAAAAAGGGGTTCTTTGATGTAGGTCCAAAACGATTAGCTGTCATTGGGTCTAGTCCTCGTGTTTTTGGTTTTAGATGTAGGTTCTTTGAAGTTTATTACTTTTTTATTGTGTCGATTTTACCCTTTAAGGTAAATAAGAAAAACACATTGAAAATCTAAATTTAATGCATTGTTTCCTTGAAATTAAATTCCAAATTTTGATTTTTGAATTTTTTTTTCTTGATAATATTCCTAATATATAGATAAAATACAATTTAATCAATAAAAAGTAAAGACTCACATATTATACCAATTGATTAGACATGCACCCACATTAAATTATGTACCTGATATACAGGTAAATAATATTAATACGTACAAGTATATATGTACCTACCTTACAGGTAAGTGTTTTTTTCGTGAGTTTTCTTGAGCAGTTTTTTCTGGAGGTTTATATTTATATACATACGTACATGTCTTCCATGTAATAGTGTTTATTTTTCCAAAGAAATTTTGTATGGATTTTTATTTCAGTTGAGTTTAAAGATCCATACCAAGATATTATATGAGTTTAATTAGTTGGGCTAGAGGGTATAACTACCTAGACTAGAGGTAATTTATGGATTTAATTACCTGGACCAGAGGTAATTTATGAGTTTAATTACCTGCATATTGCATACGAGGTGTACGCATAGGTACCTTACCTATTGTTAAAGTATGAAATTTTTATGAATTCTTATTACAAATTTTGATGTCGGTATACCTTGGGAAAATTTCAGAATTCAATAAATAAATTTGTAATTAAATTCAAATCAAATATGATAATTAATATCCTACAAATCAATAACTTACCAGTTTTAGGAATTCATGTAATCTTAAATATGATAATTAAATATCAATAAATTGAAATAGGCATGTAATCTTATGTGGCGCAAAAGTCAAAGGACTTGGATCAACAACAATTTCTGCATGGATTGCACCCAAAATCTCTCCTCATAATTGGACTTATGCCAAATTTTCTATATAAAATAAATTGGAGCTTGAAAACCTTGATGTCCCCAGACAAACGCTGTCTCGAATTATTGAGTTAAAGAAATTGTTGTAGGGTGAGAGGCATGCATAGCAAGAGAGGAAACGATATTTTTGAAAAAGAAATTCTGAAAAAAAATCAGAAGAAATTTTGAAAAAATGTAAATACTAAAAATATAAGGAGATGTCATTGGAATTCTAAAAAAAAAATGGAATAATGGAAAATTTGTTACAGATGCAATCTAATGGCTAGGGATTCATGCAATTTTTTTTTTCTAAAGTAAAACAAACGCGCTTTTGCATAATTAAGGATCCTTCAAATTTACGTTAAAGAGTTTTTAATTTTATTTTATCAAATACGTTAAAGAGTTGGACCAAAATGGGATAGGACAACAATTTGGCCTTGACGAAGGATTACCATCAAATTAGCAATCACTGGGAATTCCTAGCAGTGTTGCTGGACAAATGAAGAACCTGAGAAAAAGTAAAAATTTACAAAGAGAGGAAAAGATAAAAAAGTGTTCTTTTATTCGAAACTGTGTACTAATCATATAATGAAAAACTGCACGGTGACTGTTGATGGAGTGCCAATAGTAGCATTTTTGTTTTCTCTTTATATTTGAACTCTCTTATAAATGATGAATACAAAAACATAAAAATACTCTTTGGTGAATTGAGAAGTGAGAGGATTATTGTTTTTCATTTAAAACATTCAAATAAAACAAATCAACGTGTTGGTTAGGTTTTTCCATTTTGAAGATTTTTATTTAAAAAATTTATTCAAAGAAAACAAATCAATGTTGGTATTGTAGCATTATAATATATAACATATGAACAGGTTATCTCATTGGGCCGTAATCCAGTAACATACATGCCAATTTCATCTATAATAAAGCCCAAGCCTAACTAGCCAACATAAACGAAGGGAAAGGAAAACTCTACGAAGCCTCCATAATCAGGCCCAAAATAATAGCCTAACTAGCAAACATAAACTACAAAGAAACAAAGGAAACCTCTACCGAGCCTCCGCCCCTAAAACCCTAATTAGCAGAGAAGTTTCCCCCAAAAACCGATCAAGGCTCCATATAAAGATTGCCTTCAAGTTCAGATGTCAAAGTGTCAAGAGGGAGATAAAGATAGGATCAGTGAATTACCGGATGCACTTGTTTGCCACTTACTTTCTTTCCTTCCAACGACATGCGCTGTGAGGACCACCGTTTTGTCTAAAAGGTGGAACAACGTATGGACTTGTGTTACCAATCTAGATTTTAATGACGAAAGAGATTTTTGGTGTCACCATGGCCGTGATTATGATCGTTTTGAGATGTTTGTTGGTCGTGTACTTTCCTTAACTGATCCATCAGACATCAAAGAGGTTAGTCTCAAGACTTATGTCAGAGACTTTGCTCGCCTTGAGGGTTGGATTTGCACTGCCGTTAGGCGTAATGTAGTTGAACTTTATCTTGAACTTTATGCTGGCAATGAAAAAGAAGACACTTTTGTGTTGCCTATAAGCGTTTTTAGCTGTAAAACCCTTCAGGTTTTGAAACTGTGTGGGTCATTTTGTAGTTGTATAACTTATGCTCCCCCTCCTGCTTCAGGGTGTTTCCCAAGTCTCAAATCCCTGGAGGTTCATCGAGCTCCTTAGCCAGATAAGGGCTTAATGGAAAAGCTTTTTACAAACTGCCCTGTACTTGAACATTTGATTATTGAGGCGGTTCTTGCAGACGATGTAGCTTATAAAATCCAGGTCTCTGCGCCTCAACTGAAGACGTTGGGAATAAGTTTGCATGAACACTATTTTATGAACACTGTTTGTATTGATGCTCCAAAACTTGAAAGCCTTCATGTGGAGACAGGTGCTCTCTCGAATTTTTCTTTGGATGCAAGATCCCTGGTCAGTGCCAGTATTCATTTACAGGACAATCTTTTTCAAGTAAACCGAGCTTCCATTGCCAAACATGCAATTGCGCTTTTGGCAGAAATTTCCAGTGTTAAAAATCTGTCACTCTCAGCTTCTCATTTAGAGGTAATTAAGTAAATACTCCCTCTTGTCTCTTTACAGTGTAAACTGTATTTTACTATTGGGTAGACAAAACTATAGAATATTGAAAGAAATTATTGGAGCAGGAATTGTTTCAATCTCTTTAAAAGTTGGAAAATTTGAATGAATGGGACAAAAAAAAAAGGCTTTCTTTGTATTCCAATTATATAAGTGAAAGAGAGATCCCCTGCATCTCCGATCGATTTCCATTCTTCTTAAGGAAGGTTTATTGTTCTTGTTTATGCTTTCTTTGTTTTCACAATACTATGCTATGTGCCTCTCAACTCTTGCCGATTAGTTTTGGGTTGGATATTCTGATTTTTTTGACTTATTAGTTTTTTCATCCTTTGGCACTTTGTGCTTGCGTTTTTGAATGATGAATACTTGTATCCTTCATGAAGGCTGGGTATCTCCCCTTTTTTCCTAATTTGAACCGATTGGAGGTGGTCATTCAGACATCGCGATGATTGGGAATTAATAGGAGTGTTGCTGGACAAATCACCTAATTTGGAAGTGATTGTCTTATCAGATTATGTAAGTAGATCTGTACACACTTGAGTTAAGTTAATTATACGTACCAACAAGACATTCTCATTTCATTAAATCTTATATTGTCAGGGAACCCCTAAATGCAATCGAAAAGATTCAGAGCTTCAATGGGATCCACCAAAAGTTGTGCCTAATTGTTTGTCGTCGCACCTCAAGACTGTTTCCATATTGAGATTTGGGGCACGGAAGGTTGAGATGGAAGTGGTTAAGTATTTGTTAAAGTATGGTCATCTTCCGGATAAGATGACACTAATTTATGCAGGTAATTTGCGTACAGAAGTTTTTGAGGGGTTGTACAGGAGGGAAATAAACATGTTTCAAAGGGCTTCAATGACTTGTCAAGTTGAACACAAGTAGATATGATCTGTAGGTGTATGTATAGCAATGAGAGAGAGAGAGAGAGAAAAAGTCGGTATGTTTTTGGAAGGTCAAAGTGAATTTTGTTGGCAGCCAATAAGTTTGAAACCATTCATTTTTTATTTTTTTATTTTTTTTATTTTTGAGAAAAGGAACCATTCAATTCAAACAGGTAAGTCAAATGAGATATATGTGAATCTTGTGGGAAGACATATTTTAGGTTCTGCTTCTCCTGCAGTTAAACATGAATAGCACGTGAATGTAACGTTGAGATCAGGCATGACTGGCATTGTCACTATCAGGCCATGTCTGGCCAGAAAAATAACACCATATATCTTCCAAATTTCCATGAAAAATTATCACCATATTACACGGCAACAACTTTTGACTACTTTGAAGTCACTGTGGACTTTAAATTAAGTAGGTGAAGTCCTCTCCTAAAGTCATTCGTGGGAATATCAATAATTTGCATTGTGTGGAAAGTTGTTAGCTGACTTCTCAATTTACAGTGATGTTTGCATCGTTTTCAAGCATGGTTGGTCTTATTATATATATAAATACCTGCGAGCAACGGCACATACACAAAGCAACATGCTAGTGCAAGCTTATAACGTAATGGCTCATGGCTTCATTCTCTTCCTCTTATTCTCTTACATTATATCTACAAATATTCATGCCTGCAAACAAACTGAACGCCAGCTCCCTCCTGTCCTTTGCCTCCAATCTATCTTCTCCTCCTTTAAATTGGACATCCCTTGATTGCTGTTATTGAAAGGGCATCACTTGTAATCAGGATGGTTGGGTCACCCATTTAGTTTTGCCTTCCAAAGGGTGTTGTATTCATAAGAGAACACAAATTAATGTGCAAACAACCAATTAAAAATACCCGCAAGTGCACGAATCTAATGAAGTATAGATTATGTATGTACGGGTTCGATCCCACGAAGAATTTGTCGGCTTCCTATAAATTCTAGTTTGAGTACGTAAAGAACACTAATTTAACACACCACAAATGCACAAATGCAAAATAGAAACTAAAAACGAATAAAGGAAGGTAAAAGAAAAGAAACAAAACAAGAAAACTAAAGAAAAACACAAACAGCACTTTCTATCACCCTTTTATCACCTATTTATCACCTGTGACGACCGGTCGTTTTTGCACAGAATCGTTTTTCTGTTTTTCAGTTTCGACCTATATTTAGTTTTTGACCTATAACTTTCCAACCGTTTGTCCAAATTTTGCGTTCTTTATACGGTTGGATTCAGCACAGAAAATTCAAGAAACAACGCGGACCAAAAGTCCAAAATAATTACGAAAACAAAAAAAATTCAGTAACAAAGACACATAACGTGTCGAACACACAACTCACACACATTGTTGGGGGGGGGGGGTTTGATTTGTTTCAAGTGACCTATTTCTATTGCATGAAAGTGAATGAACTTCGAATTTAAATGAGAATGGCAGAGATGAATTATCAAGATGTGAAATTAAAATGTAACAGAGGGTTTCGAATCCACCATAAACAATTCTACCCAAGTTCATGAATACTCAAGTGATGAACTCTAAACGTGTTGATGAAGATGTTCGCAATCAAGACCAGTACGAGTGACTCAAGACGCATTGATTCTCTCTAATATACGTAAAGTGCAGTACGAGTGCTACAATACTTGTGCCTTCCCTATAATCGAATCTAGGTGTGCTTAGTACTTTGATTCAATTACAAGAAAAACCCATTAAGTTCAAAGAGAATATGAACATCACAAGAATCCTAATAGCATGGTGTTTACATTAGGTATTCAAGAAACCAATTCACATGGATGATTCTTACTTCATCCATTTATTGCTTAGGATAACATGAAGATACACATAATCCCAACAATATCAAGAAGCATGCTTTCAAAGACGGCCAACCAAGGAAAAACACGCATCAAGGATAGATTAATTTGGTGAATTGGAATTCATCAACAATATCCAGAAATTCATACACTCAAGCATCAAAACAATAAGGTAATCATGTTTAGGGCTTCAACCTAAGCCCTAGCTATGGAGTTTAGTTGCTCATACTTATTCCAAATACAAACTCAAAATAAAATTAGAAAGAATTTACAGATTTTGAGAAAATGATGAAAGCTTCAAGGTCATCAATGGTGGAAGTCTTCTTCTCCACTTTGCTTGGCTGCACCTTGGCTTTCTCCTAGCTCCAAGCTCTCCAAAATTCAATAATGAAACTGATTGCAATGGCTGATGCTCTTTGCACTCCTCTCTCCTCCTTTCCAGCTTTTACTTTTAATATAAAACTACCACCTTTGATAAAGCCTTAGCCTTTGTCCCCTTGCCATGATGGGTCCTTGTTTTCACAAAGATGCCAATTGCTTCAGAAAATATCTTATTTACAAAGGTAATTTCTTGTTACCAAGAGTTATGGTAACAAGAAGAATCAAGATGATACAAAGGAGGTAGAAGCTGGCCAAATTCGGATTTCCAGAGCTGTGGTAACATGTTGGATTGGTTGGATAAGCAATACTTGTCCAATGGAGCTCAAATTTGGATATGTTGTAGTTAACATCCATTGGAACAAGTCTCATGAAGATCATGACCTCATCCGAGCACCAGAGCATGTTGATCCCAGGCCAAGAAGTTGACCTACGAAAATGAACAAAAACTGAATTTATAACTAATAATGCACTTTTAGCTCATTTTCATTCTAACCAAGGTAAAATCTAAGAAAACACAAAAAGGAAGTAAAAAGCTATAAAATGTAAAGAACTAACTCAAAATAAAAGGTGAATAACATGAAAAATCATGTGTAAAAATGAACCAAACAAAGGGCTCAAAGGAGGTATCCCTCCTTCACTTGGAAATCTCACACATCTCACCCACTTGAACCTTTCCCACAATTCACTATATGGTTCACTTAAAACTCCATTCTTCTTATCTTTGAATCGACTTTCAGATCCTTGATTTGAGCTATAACCTTCTTTTTGGAGAGCTACCACTTTCTCTACCATCCAGCAATATCCAAACTGTGGATTTGTCCAGCAATCACTTTCATGGTGCAATTCCATCTTCATTCTTCCAAAAAGCAAGCAACTTGATATGTTTCAATGTCAGCAACAATATCTTCAAAGGGTATGTCCCATCCTCTATTTGTCTACATTCTTCTCCCTTCCTTAGGCTATTGGATTTTTCTTCCAATGAATTCAGTGGAAACCTTGCTTCTGGGCTAGGGGAGTGTGTTCTGAACTGCAGGTTTTTTTTGTCCGGTCACAATAACCTCTCAGGCTTACTTCCAGAAGATATCTATAATGCTACCAAACTTGAAGAAATTACATTACCTCTCAATTCACTACATGGAGCTATTAGTGATAAAATTGTCAACCTCACCAACCTTGCCATCCTTGACCTCTACTTTAATCATTTTGGCGGTGAGCTTCCTCTCAATTTTGGGAAGCTCTCCAAGTTGAAGTTTGTGACCTTTGATTTCAACAATTTAGAAGGTGTTTTGCCTTCATCTTTGATGAATTGCACAAACCTTGTAGAACTACATTTGGGATCCAACAACTTGGAAGGAGATATCTCCATGCTTGATTTCTCCAGACTTAGTCAACTTACTAAACTTGACCTAAGGATGAATAACTTCATTGGTACGATTCCAGTAAGCCTTTACTCATGTTGGTCCCTAAAAGCCATTCGATTGGCTGGAAATCATCTAGAGGGACAAATACAAGCGGAGATTCTTTCATTGAAATCCTTGTCCTTCCTCTCGCTTGGATTAAATCGATTCACAAATCTGACGGGGGCAATGAAGATATTAATGAGTTGCAAAAGTCTTCACGCACTCATGCTTCGTGGCACCTTTGTAGGTGAGGCAATTCCAACTGATGATGACATGGTTGATTTTGATGGATTCCAAAATCTTCGGTTATTGAGTTTGGCTCGTTCTAACCTCACTAGTCAAATACCTGTATGGTTATCAATGCTCAAGAATCTAGAGATCTTGGCTCTGGATGGTAATCAAATCACAGGGCCAATTCCAAGTTGGTTAGGGACTCATCCTAGACTGTTTTCTATAGACTTGTCAGACAACCGAATTTCCAGTGAATTTCCAAAGCAACTTTGTAGGCTACCAAGATTGGTATATGAACCTACTTCATCTGAAGTAGACCAATATGAATTTGAATTGCCTATCTTCAACGGCCTACCCTTAATTCTAATGTATTCACCGCACATATTGTCTTTTTATCCAACATCGATAAACTTATATAACAATAACATTGTTGGTGATATACCTACTGAGATCGGCCGATTGCACCTTCTCCGCCAATTGGGTTTTCACTCCAACAACTTCTCTGGTATCATTCCATATCAAATATCCAACCTCAAAAATTTAGAGGCCTTGGATCTCTCCATGAATCACTTGTCTGGAGTAATCCCATCGTCATTGGCGAACCTTAATTTCTTGAAATATTTTAATGCCTCGTACAATAATCTTGAAGGACTAATACCAACAGCCACCAAGCTCCAAACCTTCAACGCTTCTGCCTTTGAGGGGAACCCAAAACTTTGTGGTGCCCCACTTCGAAATAAGTGCGGACCAAATAAGGGCATTGATACAGATAACAAGAACAACAAAGACACAGACAATGGGCTTCATCAACTTCCATGGTTTTATATTTTCGTTGCGTTGGGGTTCATTGTGGGATTTTGGGGAATATGTGGTTTTTTAATTATTAACAAGACATGGAGATACATGTATTTTCAATTCATAAACAATGTACAAGATAGGCTGTATGTATGTGATGGAAACAGTGCGCATCAACACGATGAAAAGAAGGCTTAGAGGCTAGATATATATCATTGTACTCTTTATTCTACACTTTTTGTTTGCTTTTTTTTCCTTCGTTTCTTTTGTGACTGATGTAATGAGGCACAATTTGTCCTTGTAATTATGTCTTCTTTTTCAGATGCGATTTCTTCACGCTACCTTTTGCAAGCAACAAAAACGATAGGTTTTGGCTTTCCAAAATCATGAATATTATATCAACTAAATAGTCCCACTCACCAAAGAACCTCAAAACTAAATAGTCCCCACCAACGAAATAATTTCTTTTATACTGACTTCCAACCTTGGTAGAAGACTAATATCCTTTCCAAGGCTAGATGGTCTGGAGTATTTCTTGGTGCTCTATTTTTGTGTTTATTTGTTGGTACTTGTGGAAATGGAGAAACCAATCTATCTTTAATGTTGATGAGGCTGCTCCTTCTAACACCAGGCAAATCATTTTATATGCTATATCTGAATGGAGTAAGGTCTGGGAGAAAATTCAGATTTTTTTGGCTTGGGAATTTCCTGGTATTGAAATGGTTAAACTCAATGTGGATGGCTCTTGCAAACTTACCTCTGGGAATATTGGTGCTGGTGGTATTCTTCGTGGCTGTGCTGGAGAATGGATTAAGGGGTTTGCGGTGAACTTGGGAAAGGGCCAAATAATTGAAGCTGAACTATGAGGCTTATTTTTTGGTGAGGTAAAAAACGAGCCAATATTTCTTTGAAGTAAAAACACGCGTTTTTGTATAAGTAAGCCCATTGACCCATGAAATTTACACGCGTAAATCAGAAAGACTATTTTTATTCTTTATGTTTTTTGTTGGTTAACAAAGTGGATTTTCATCGGTTGGACTATGTATTGAAGGACTTTATTGTTAATTGCAAGTTCTCTACTCTTATTTGGCGAACAACCAAAAAACAAAATTATAGGTAAGGGAATTTTTTTTTTTTTTTTTGGTGTGTCTAAGATGAAGGAAAAAAAATCTGTCACAATATGCGGAGTGTGTATTCGAGAGGCATTTTTTTTTTTTGGTTTATTGTCGAGACGAGTTTCCCACGTCGAAAATATTAAGCCTTGGTTTAACTCATTATAAATTAGTTTTGGGCTGGATACTGTAATTCTTTTATACTTACTTTTCTTTTCATCCTTCGGCGCTTCATGATTTGAAATAATATATTATGCATAAGGAAATTCTTAATTTGTGCTTGAGTTTTTGAAGGATGAATACTTGTACCTAGGGTGGGCACGGTACGGTATGGTACGGTATTGAGCCCGTACCGCTACCGATACCGGAAATTTAAATCGGTATGGTACGGTATGAGATTATCGTTTGTCAAAATTGGTACCGTACCGTACCGTGCCAAATTGATATCGGTACGGTATCGGTACCATTTCGGTACCAAAACGACACAACTAAAAAAATGAACCAATTCAATATTCAACATATTCATTCACCAAAATAAGTGATGCTTAAATTACAAATTCAACATATTCAACAGATTCAATATCCAAATCCTAATCAACATATTCAATATCCAAATCAACCAAATTCAAATCAACCAAATCAATATTTATCCATCAATAGATTCATCAAATCCAAATGGTTAAAACTCATGACTTATGGCTTACAAACCAAAATAGTTAAAATTATGGAGGAGAGTAAGAGTTTGGCTTTGGTGTTTGAGAGGCAAGTAATAGAATGAAAATAAATAAATTATATTTTAGTACTATTCGGTATGGTACGGTATTGACCGGTATCAAATACTTGATACCGTTACCATACCATACTCTATTGGTACGGTACGTACGGTACGGTACCGAATATCTCCTCATCCCAAATGAAACGGTATGAAATCGGTACGGTACGGTTCGGTTAGGGTACGATTTCGGTATTTCGGTTTTAGATGCCCACCCCTACTTGTACCGTTCATGAAGGCTGGGTATCTCCCTTTTTTTCCTAATTTGGACCGATTGAAGGTGGTCCTTCAAAGTAGCAATCACTGGGAATTCCTAGCAGTGTTGCAGGACAAATCACCTAAGTTGGAAGTCCTTGTCTTATCAGAAAATGTAAGTAAGATCTGTGCACGCTTGAGCTAAGTTAATTATACCAACAAGGCATTCTCATTTCATTAAATCTTTTATGCTCAGGGCACCCCTCAACATGATTTCCTTAATTTATTATTACTGAAATTTCGAGATTTTTTAAGATTCAAGAAGTATAAATTAGGGATTTTCAATTCAGTATTATGAATTATCAATTAGGGATTTGCAATTAGGTTCTGTACGTAAGGTACCTGACGCAACACAAGCAAACAGATTTTCAAGCGAAAATCCTAAAGAACGATAATTTGGAATCCACCAAGAAATTAGAGAGAAAATTCTCTTAGAATTATTTGATTCGTAAAAACTGAGTCTCCAAACAACCTCAGAAACGTCTAAATACAACATTCTCACCCTTTGAGCTACTAAAGGGGAGTTATTGAAATTAAAGGGGAAATAAAACAAAAACTGAAAAATTGATTACAACTCTTTAAATGCAGATTTGGAAGGCCAAACGACCTTAGAAACCCAAAAGCCACAATATGTCACAATTCTTCTTCAATCATTTAGAAATCCCAACGATACGCCTTCCTTGTTTTCTTAGTGCCATAATTGACCATATTTCTTCCTACATCAGACCCCTTCACTTGTAAAGAACTCGACCTCGAGTTCTCGTTAAAATGAACCTGAATAGGCATAGAACTTGATGTGTAGATAAACTCTTCAATTTGTAGAATTAGGACTTGCTCATATTTGGATGGAATAATCATATAATTAATTCCATAAACAAGATTAGAATATGCTAGTTGAGAATCAAACTCCTTGTATGAATTATTTTCTTCCCCAAGGAATAATCATATAATTAATTCCATAAACAAGATTAGAATATGCTAGTTGAGAATCAAACTCCTTGTATGAATTATTTTCTTCTCCAAATATAGATTCATCCATGCCTATAATTTCAGAGGAATCCAATTGTTGTTCTTCATCTTTTGAAATATATGTTTCAACAACAACAGGAGTTTCAATAGGCTCAATATGACAGGACCCGCCCCGAATTTCTCGAAACCCGAGACGAATCCTGTGGAAATTTCGGCGTCACACCGATGTCGGGCCCACTTACTAAGAATTTAGCCTCTTTTCTGAGTTAAGGGAAAAGAGCACGAGACTTTCTGCCGAAATTTCGCAGAGTCTCCCCTATAAATTGAACATTTCCCCAAAATTTCAACCTGCATAAAACACATTTAACAATACCAACTGGCAGCATGCACAATATAGTCTCATGTAAATCACATAATAGGCCTCCGGCCTTCAAATAGTTCGAAACAGAACCAAAAATGTTCTCAAATCAATTAATACATAGCCCATGTAATTAATGACCTCAAATAACTTCACTAACACCACAGAAATAGTTCAACCGGATTCAAATCCAACAATTACTTCAGAATCCAATCACATAAACAAAATCGATCAAACCTTTTAAACACATTAATACTTCGCGGCTGCACCTGGTGTAGACCTGGCAAACGGGTTGGATTAACGGGTTTCGGGTTCGTGTTCGTGTCAACCCGTTAAGTTAACGGGTTAACACGACACGACCCGTTAAGTTAACGGGTGACAAATACTAGACCCAAACACGACCCGTTACCATTCGCGAATATCCGACACGACCCGTTAAGAATAAACCAAAAAAAAAAAACTAACTAAAACTATCACAGCACCTACCCAGCCACCAACACGCCTTCTCTCTCCTTTTTTCCCCCAATCCCAACCCTAACTTTTCTTCCCTCTTTCCCTCTTCATTTCAGTCTTCTCACCCCAAAACAGGAGAGAAGAAGAAACCTAGACAAAATGCAAACAAGTAGCCTAATGGAGTATGTGGCTTCTGAGCTCGAAGGAACACTTCTCAAGGACCCCGACCGTTTCTCCTACTTCATGTTGGTGGCATTTGAGGCATCGGGTTTGATCTGGATATGGAGGCTTGGAAATTATTTAGCTCATATGATAGGAGGGTTGTGGTGACTAAGATGCCAAGGGTTATGGTGGAGAGGTTCGTGAAGGAGCATTTGAGAGCTGATGAAGTTACTAGAAAGAAGAGCAGAAGAGAAGTAGAGAGAAGGAGAGGAAGAAGAAAAGGAAAAGGGGAAAGAAGAAAAAGACAAAAAGGAAAGAAGAAAAGTAAAGAAATGAAAGAAGAAAAAGACACGGAGAGAGAAAGCTAAAGAAGAAAAGGGAAAGAATAAAAGAAAAAATATATATTTTGCAAAATTACAAAATTAACCTCCTTAACGGGTGGTTAACGGGTTAACCCGTTTTTGACCCAACACGACCCGTTAGCTTAACGGGTGGCTAACGGGTTCACCCGTTTTCAACCCGACCCATTAAGCTCAACCCAAATACCTGATAATTTCGTGCGAATTCGTGTCGTGTTAACGGGTCGTGTGCAATATTGCCAGGTCTAACCTGGTGAGACCCCAGGCTGCCTACGTACCCTTGGACAAGGGATTAAGCCACACGTAGTTCTCATCTCAACAGTCACAACTCCGAAAATAAACAATCATTTACAATATAACCAACTATACATTTCAGATCTATCACAATTCCAAATCCAACAAAAACACAATGAACACATTCTCTAATTCTCGAATTCTTTCTTTATAACAGTTCAATCCCGTAACCATACCCTATCCAAGGCGTATGTACATTAAACACATCATCAATTTCTTTCATTTATATCCATTCAATCCTGCAACCATACCTTATTCAAGGCGTATGTTGCCGTACAACACTTCCCAATCCAGGGCTTAAACATTCATATATAAACAGGGTACTCACAAAGTACAACCCTACAAATCTCAATCCAGAATCAAAACCACATATACATATATGTAATATAATAACGCCCACCTTTCACCATCATCATGTACCAGGGGAAACAATCCAACAGGGGATTGTTGACTAGCTCACACTTATCAGTCCTCAAACGGACTATGTGGCTAGGGACGAGCCGTCCAACTGGGGGACTGAAACTCAACCAGCCCGTACGGACGAAGAATCAAGACTCGTGCGTCTGAAACGGTCATACGCACGCAGACTACCCAATTAAGGGTCTACAGCGACAACCCGTTAAGGTATGCCCCGGGTTCCGTGCCATATCCGGACCATATTCATAATTTCCATGTATCAGTATCCAAGGGGAGGTACATGCGATGTTGCACATCATGTACTGGGGGAAACAATCCAACAGGGGATTGTTGACTAGCTCACAATTATCAGCCCTCAAACGGACTATGTGGCTAGGGACGAGCCGTCCAACTGGGGGACTAAACTCAACCAGCCCGTACGGACGAAGAATCAAGACCCGTACGTCTGAAAAACAACCCTATGCGCGCAGACTACCCAATTAAGGGTCTCAGCGACACCCGTTAAGGTATGCCCCGGGTTTCGTCATATCCATACCATATCCATAATTTTTCCGGCATCCCACAATTCCAGGATCCATGACCAAATAAGCCAACACGCCCAAAACTCGGCACGTGTGTGAATAGTATATCCAAAACATATCCATATATCTATTTCCATGTATCCCAGTGTTCATATCCACTGTTTCCAAATATCATCATCCAAGGGGGAAGTACGTATGATGGTGGAGTTCGTAATCCTTATATAAATATTATATAAATAATATTCTCATCCTTAGTTCAATTTTCTCAAAACAAAATACATATTCATAGTAGACAAATGACTCACAAACATAAAACCCATAACCGGGGAAGTACCTAAGATAGTGTTTTCTCAAATATTATATATATACACTCCAAGACCCTCGAACATATCAAATCCACAAATATATCACAAATACTTTACAAAATAATAATCTCGACTATTAAATATAAAGTGCATTACGATAAACCATTTAATTCATATGCATAACATTTCCATCTCAAAATCATGCCATTTATTTAAAAGCAATGCCCATTATTTTCCTAATAATCATAACCGAGTCCCAAGACTCACTTTCACAACTCTACAAATCGAGTATCCCATAATTATTCATTTCATAATTTCAATTATCAAATAATATCCAAGAATCCCATAAGAGATTATAAACAAGCTCATACTCCCAATATAATCCAAATAACTCAAATAACTCAAATAACAATTAAGACTCGTTTACAAGGTCATCCTAATACTTTTCGAAGTGTGAAACTACCTCGGAAGACCCACAGTGAACCGAGGGTCAAACTTTCCAAATTTGGTCAACCGGGCACGCGGGCCCCACGACCTCCATTTACGATCCGAACACCCTAAGGGTTCCACAAGGTTTAATAAACCTATCCTTCAGGTTTGGTCCGAATCGGACGGCCGGATCACTCACGATCGTACGAATCGGACGGTTATCGTAAAAATACAAACTTTAACTTATTGAATCGGAACATCCGGGCTCCGATTCACGATCCGTAAAATCCTACACAATCCTAGGAATGCCTAGATTAACATATATTAAATTGGAAGTGATCCAACGGTTCTAACATATCGAACCCGGAATTCACACAATATGTAAAATCCGTTCGGGTTCAAACGTTATCGAATTGAGTTCCGTAAATTCCTACGCACTCGTGACAACCAGGAGATCATTTTAGAATAAAAAAAAAGGTCTCTATGCTACAGTGCCCATGCGCCGCCACACGCGTGGGTGTCCAAAACGATAACCACTCGCCGGAAAAACTTAACATCTTGACTCCAAACTCCTACCCTAGGTAATACACCTAATTTGGAGTCACTTTTGTTCTTGAGCTATGGCCAAAAAGTGGCCGGAAGTGGCCGGAAATGGAGGCCGAAACTACCAGTTGTTTTCAATTCGAAATTTGAGTTATAAACTCTCAAAATTTCTGGAAACCTAACCATCAGGCAGCTAGAGCACAAAAAATAGATGAATTTTCATACCTCACTCGTCCAATTCGGTGGAGAAACGAAGGAGAACGAAGGGTTGCAAAATCTGCCAAAAACCAGAAAATTTTCTGCGTTTTTTCCGGTGGCTGCAGCTGCCAGGCAATGGCCGAGATGGCTGGGAAGAGGCGGCAGGTCCAGGCCAATCAACTTGGCTTCGGCGATGGGGTTACGGTGGTCGGTGGTGGTGGCTGGGGGTTTTGCAGAGAGAGGGAGGGAGTTGACGGGAGAGAGAAAGAGATGCACGGGAGAAGCAGAAAAAAATTGGAGAATAGAAAAGAAAATCTGGTTTTAATTAAAATTCAAGTTTCACTTATTTACAGTTTTGCCACTAAGGGTTTTTACCTCGTAACTTTTTCGTTACAAGTTCGAATCGAGTCCACTACGTGTCAACGGACTCGGCTCGAGGACGAGCTTCCTAAAAACACCACTTGCTGCCCCAAAATCTCTCCGGATAAAATTTTCCCCCTTTTTCCCTTACTCGAGTGAAAAATTAGAAATTTAATTAAATTAAATTAAATCAATTAATTAGTGAACTTATTTTGGGTCGGGGTGTTACACAATATCTTGTTTTTCTTGAATCTCTTCCTTCATCTTATGATGATTGGATCTTTAATTAATATAGCATCCATCACAGTTTCTTCCTTTTCAGAACTTCCTCCATCTTTTCTAGACCCACCATGATATTGGGTTGAACAATCTTGTAACCATTCCTTAACAAATATATATTATATTCAAAAGGAAAGAATTTTTTCACAAGAAGTCTCTTCATCCAAGGCCAAGAACTGATAGGATTTTTACCTTGTTGCTTCCTAGATTTTCGCAACTTATCCCACCAAGAAGCAACATCGTCTTCTAAACTGGATGCAACAATTTTCACCATCTTCTCCTCTGGGATCGCTATTGAATCAAATATTTCCTCTATGTCTGCAACCCATTGAAGAAAGCCTTCGATGCAGTCGCTCCCCATGAAGTATGGAACAGCTGCAACATCAAATTCTCTAAGAGAGATTGGTTCCCCGTCTCCACGGGTCCTATCTTCTTCGTCTGGACGAGCCATTGGAGGCACCTCGAGTCAGGCAAAACCTGCTCTGAGAAGATAAGCCAATAATACCGAGACGGGAGAGACCCGCTCTTATACCACTTGACGCAGCACAAGCAAATAGATTTTCAAGCGAAAATCCTAAAGAACGATAATCTAGAATCCACCAGGAAATTAGAGAGAAAATTCTCTTAGAATTATTTGATTCATAAAAGCTGAGTCTCCAAACAACCTCAGAAATATCTAAATACAACATTCTCACCCTTTGAGCTACTAAAGGGGAGTTATTGAAATTAAAGGGGAAATAAAACAAAAACTGAAAAATTGATTACAACTCTTTAAATGCAGATTTGGAAGGCCAAACGACCTTAGAAACCCAAAAGCCACCATATGTCACAATTCTTCTTCAATCATTTAGAAAATTCCAACGATACGCCTTCCTTTTTTTCTTAGTGCCATAATTGACCATATTTCGTCCTACATCAGGTACATTTAGCCCACCTTCTTTTGAAATCTTGGGTTCGTCCTGGCTGTGGAGCAACTTAGCTTGGGGCTGAGAAGCCACCACCGTCTCTTTTGGGTGCGCTGGAAGCGGATGGTCTTATATGGGGCCTCCATCTAATGTTTTGATTTTTAGTCCTTTGTCAGTCTCTCCACTTAGCTATCTTTGGCGTTGTGTGTACTAGCTAAGTTTATAGTTTGCTTTGTTTCTGTGGCTCTTTCTTTGTATGCGCCCTTTGTCCTTGTTCAATGAAGATTATTTTCACCCAAATAAAATAAAATATTTTTTTTCTCATATGAGGAGAGGGAACTTCTACCCTCCGTTTGGATGAGGGAAAATAACTCGGAATTTAGCTAAAATTCGGGAATTTAAGATGATAAATTGATAATTCCCTTGTTTGGCAATTTAAACGCTGAATTTATTAAATGACGCGTGGAAAAAATCATGGAAATTGAGGCATCAAATTCCCATGTTTAATTTCCACCAAAATATGGGTCATTTCACAATTTCCATAGTGCGGGAATTCATATTTTCCGTTGGGCCAAAATTTAAATAAATAAAAATGCCAAAATTTTCATGAAAAAAAATAAAATAAAAAAGCGCCAAACTTAAAAACAGCGCAAAGTTTGAGATGTGAGATGTCAGTTCACAATTGTGATGACATGCAATTGCAAACCTCAGTTGGCACACTTTAACCCACTATTTAATGTCTTAATGTTTTTTGGGAGAGTTGACATGGGTGAAAGGCATCGGTCCTTAAACTTTTACTATAAAAAAACCCTGAAAGATGTATGACCTTAGTTTTTATATCGACCAATGCTATTTTCATATTAAAGGCATCGGCAAGGATTGCCAAGCATTGGTAGTGACCTATGGTCCTATTATTTATACAACTGATGCCTAAAAGACTAACAACATCAGTTTCGATCACATGACTATTTATACAACTGATGCCAAGCATTGGTGCACAGAATGATCATTCCTTCTTATGTTATTTGTTTCTATGAGCACTTGACTATTCTATCACATGTTGTCAAGCTTACTATTCTATCACTATTCTATCACTTGACTATTCTCTACCTAATTTCCTTTCTAATTGTATTTTAAATGTGCAAAAGTGAACAAACAGGGGCTAAAATCATGAATGGATTTGGAAGAAAAGAGGTTTGCAAGGGAAAGTCAAGGAAATGGAAAGACAAACAAGGAGTTGAGCCTGAAGGAGAAGACAAAAACTATTTTCGGTGGAATATAGCTATGGAATGTGAATTAGCTGATATACTTCAGGAGGAGCGCAGCTTAGGTCACAAACAATTTCATATGCTGAAGGCACTCCCAATTGAGAAAAAAAAGAGTATGTTGCTGATGTTTATTGCACGTGGGGAGTGATTTGGTTTGCTAATATGCTTTGTTTGTTTAAGTTGAGTTATTTAGGTCACCAAACGATATGTTATTTTATGCTTTGAGGAATACCTTCTATGTCGGTTATTAGTTTTTTTGTTCTTTCGAAATATTTAATTTCTGTCATTTATAATTTACATGAGCTATCCAAACATTGAAATTTTCAATTTCTGTCATTTACAAAATCCGACGTACATAAATTCAAACACCGAAATCTTCAATTGCCAGAAATTCAAATGACGGAAATCTAAATTCCATCATTTTAGAATTCTATGTAATTGGCAATTCCTTCATCCAAACGGAGCACTAAAGTAATCGTTGTACTATTTTATCTATCTATATATATAAAGCAAAAGGCAGAGAATGATGAAACATTCAAAATACCAAAAAATGCTCTTAGTTAATGCAAACATTAAGAATTGAAATTATTAATTAAATGAGGATAATATGGTAAATTCACACTTTTTCATTTAAAAAAAAATTAAAATTAAAAGAAAAATCAAATAATGGATCCTATTTTTATGAAACATAACTACCCATTATCTTTTTTAATTCTAAAATAATTTTTTAAAATTTTAAAAAAAGCATCTCGCAAGCGCGGAAGCGCATGCGGAGAGGCTAGTCTCTTATTAATTAAGTTATCTTGTTTTAGAATTCTAATTACTACTTTGACAACTTTTATATAGAATAATTATAATACGGAATATGACAATATATTTTAAAGGTATAAAATATATTCAATACCATACGCCAACTGGCCGACATAAACTACGAAGAAAAAGAGGAAAGCTCTATCAGACCACACACAAAAAAAAAAAACAAACAAAAGAAAGAGAGAGGAAAGCTCTATAAAAGCCTCTACACTAAAACCCTAATTAGCAGAGAGACCAAGCCTCCATACTTGATTGCCCTCAAATTCAGATTAGGGTTCACATGGGAGATAAAGATTGGATCAGTGAATTGCCGGATGCTCTTCTTTGCCACATACTTTCTTTCCTTCCAACAACGATATCGGCTGTGAGGACCACCGTTTTGTCTAAAAGGTGGAACAACGTATGGACTTGTGTTCCCAATCTAGACTTAGACTGCCAAAGAGATTTTGGTTACCATCGCTGTGATCATGATCGTTTTGACATGTTTGTTGATTGTGTACTTTGCTCTCGTAACTCATCAGACATCAAAAAATTTCATCTCAGCACTCGTGTTACTGACTTGGCTCGTGTTGAGGGTTGGATTTGTACTGCCGTTAGGCGTAATGTAGTTGAACTTGATCTTCTACTTAATGCTGGACATGAAGAAAAATACACTTTTGTGTTGCCTAGAAGCGTTTTTAGCTGCAAAACCCTCAAGGTTTTGAAATTGTATGGGTCACTTTGTATTTCTGTTCCTTATGCTCCTCCTGCTTCCCGGTGTTTCCCAAGTCTCAAGTGCCTCCTTGTTTCAGTTAAAAGTCCTGGTTGTAAGAGCTTAATGGAAAAGGTTTTTACAAACTGTCCTGTACTTGAAGATTTGAGTATTTACACGAATAGCGAAGCTTCTATTTATAAGATGAAGGTCTCTGCGCCTGAACTGAAGACGTTGAGAATAAGCAGTTCAAGTGAAAAGTATATTGGGAAGAATGTTTTAATTGATGCTCCAAAGCTTGAAATGCTTGATGTCCAGACACATTTAGAGGGTGTCTCGAATTATTCTTTGGATGCAAGATCCCTAGTCAATGCCAATATTGTTTTTGACGACTATTATTGGGGAGGCCGAGCTTCCCTTCCCGAACATGCAATTGCGCTTTTGGCAGGAATTTCCAATGTTAAATATCTCTCACTCAAAACTTCTTGTTTAAGGGTAACTCTCAACTCTTGTTTCTTTACACTGTATAGAATTTACTTTACTTTAACTCTTTGGTAGAAAAGAACATAGAATGAAAGAAATTGTTGGAGATTGTAGGGTGAGGCATATATGCATGCTGTTCCATTGAATGATTAAAAAAATTAAATGGTAAGGAAGACTTTGTGCCCCTCCCCCTTCCTTTCTTTATACTGCAGTTATATAAGGGAAAGACAGATCCCCTGCATCTCCCAATTTCCTTTCTTCTTAACACGTTTTCGTTCTTATCCTGCTAATGTTAGGTCTTGCGTTCATAATACAATGTTATTGACCTCTCAACTCATTGCCATTTAGTTTTGGTCTGGATACTCTAATTCTTTTCATCCTTTGGTACTTTGCAGTTTTAAAAAGTATATTATTCAAAAGGAAATTTTAACTTTGTGCTTTGAGTTTTTGAATGATGAATACTTGTATCTTTCTTGAAGGCTGGGGATCTCCCCTTTTTTCCTAATTTGAACCAATTGAAGGTGGTTGTTGATCGTTGCAAATACTGGGACTTACTGGCAGTGCTGCTCGAAAACGCACCTAATTTGGAAGATCTTGATTTAGAAGATGTAAGTAAGATCTGTACACAGTACTTGAGCAAAGTTACACCAACAAGACATTTGACATTCTCATTTCATTAATGTATATATATTTTTTATTGTTAGGGAACCAAGCGGGATGAAAAGCATTCAAAGCTTCAATGGAACCCACCAAAAGTTGTCCCTAATTGTTTGTCGGCACACCTCAAGACTATTACTCTATGTCCATTCAGGGGACAAAAGATTGACATGGAATTGGCAGAGTATTTGTTAAACAACGGTCATCTTCTGGAGAAGATGACACTCTATGCAAGTTATTTTTGGCATACTCTAGATGTAGGGAGTGCACTTCAGATGTTTAATAGGGCTTCAATGACTTGTCAAGTTGACTACAACAGGAAATATTTTTTCCGCTAGAGATTGAATTACACAATTTCCGCCTCAGTGTCTTTTGACAATTGTAGTGTTTCTTCATCTCGATCTTCCTCTTGAAGTTCTTCTAATAAGGACAACGTTGGATCCCAGGAGTTCTTTTTTCTTTTTCTTTTTCCTTTTGGGGCTAACATTCTCATACAATTAATTATATGCAGTTTCCTGCCTTAAAGAGTTGTACACATGCTTCTCTAACCCAACTCAATAATAAACATGAGAATAATCACCAATTCATTCAGTATCCACTACTAGAAAACTTCTTCGTAAGCTACTGATACACTCGTGGCCTATACTAATGTCAACCACAGTCTATCTATGACTAAAGGGACTTGGCCACGGATTGACCACAGATCACATAATTGTGGTTCAAGTATAGTGTTACTGTTAATTTTATACCACAACAAAGAGTGTGTGTGGCCTATAAGTTGCAAATCCCACCGAATTCTCTTCAAATACTTGTCACGTTGAGTTCAACGATGCTACATTACAACGTAGCACAGAAGTAGCATTAGTCTCCTAAGTGGAGATGTTGTACAAAAGTAATTAATCCCCTTGAAATTGCTTATAATTGCTTTATTTCTCATAAAATTGTATACCAATTCCTTACCTTTTTTTTAAAACCGAAAATTATACCGTATTTAAGAAAATAAAAATAAAATTCCTTTGATCCTTTTTTATATGATGGGTAACCCACTCTCTCATAGAAACATTATTTTTCAAAATAGAATATTACTACTTGGTGATTTGGGTGACCCAAATTTTTTTTGAACCACTATTTTTTTATTTATAAAAAGTTACAAATAAGAAAAACACATTAGTTGGCAACAAAAAATAATAATAATAATGGAAAATTTGTAATGCTTTCGAATTCAAATGTACAGATGGGCTAACAATGCTTCGACCTTCTTGCACTTAAAAAACAACAATGCCTTGATAATTTTTTTTAAACCACACAAGCATAATGTTCGATTTCCTTAAAAACAACAATGCCTTAAAAACACTCACTCATACATCTGAAGTCATAATGTTCGATTTCCCCCTTTCATATCAGTTGTTTTGAAAGAAAAAAAAAAGTTAATAATATTGAGGGCTAGTTGTTCACATCCCTCTTTAGTCAGAAAAAATCATAATTCAAGCTACATGTTTTTTTTTCTGAATTCTTTCATAATTTTAACCTGAATACTATTTTTCCAATTACTGTTGTCATTGCTCACACAAAGAGCCAAATTTCCTTAAACCACACAAGCATAATTAATTTTGGCCACATATTATGTTTGTAGTGGAAAAAATAAAACACAATGACGTGATATATGACTTATTTGTAGCCACTTTACCATGGATACACTGTGACCTTTGTTAGTACCAGCGTCAAATCATTTGTAACCCATTTCGATGTGCTTTCTAGTACTAATCCATATCCTTCTACAGCAGGCAGCCTTGGGGTGGTGCAAGTGGCTCCACCGCGCACAGGGACCGGAAATTTTGTTTTCTTTGTATTATATAATATTAATATTATAAATATATACTCTAACATGCTACATATCGATAGAAAAGTGTTTGTAGCAAAGCTACCTTTCTAGCTCATGTCACTAGATACAAGGGCCCAGCTTTGAGTCTCATTAAAGCCATATACGCTTTTCTTAAAAAAAACAGAAACACTTAAAAAAAGGGAAATATCAAACTTTAACTAACCAATAGAGTATATGATGAATTTGAATTTGATTACTGCCATGTTTCTACAGCTACTCCTAAAGTGTGAGTAAAGATATTGGTCTGTAATTTGCTGCTTAACCTTTGGGTCACACACACGACATCATGCTTATGTATCCTAAACATTAAAGAAAAAGTAGGGCAAGTTGGATAAAAATGAAAGAGACAAAATTAAATTTCAAACTGGTTGTGTTAAAGGTATTGTTGAGATTACATTCTGTCATCTCAAAGCATCTTATTCTTGATTAAAGTTACGTTTTCTTGGGTAAATCCACAAGTAAAACTTTTTTTGTATTTAATTAGTTGTTAGGGATTTGGCAAGGACAATTGTGCTTTCTTTCAAATAAAGATATCAATCGATTAATTATCTCGTGATGATCTCAACTTGTAATTAAGAGCTTCTCTTTTTTTTTTCGATGAAAATTAAGAGCTTAATTTTGAGACGAACAACTTTGTAGAGTTTGCAAATAAAATGTTACGTGCTAATTAATATAAAGCCTCAACTATACATTCATCCTTGTATTAATATATGTTTCCTGCCACAAATTCTGATACCCATTTTCCTCAAAGGGAGTGGTGGTAGACCCTCCAAAATTACTAGACGAACAATCGATCTCATCATCAAGGCAAGAATCCATGTACCAGTCAACTGATTCACCAGTACCCTCCTGAGAAGAAGACCCTATTTCCATATCAATCCAACCGAACCCAGCTGCATCTGTTCCAGGGAACTCACCACCGCTCACATATCCCACATCCAATGGCTGAAAATCCTCTTGACTAATGCCACCAAATTGATTAGGATTTTCCTTGAAAATTTCGTGATCTTCACTAGTAGTAGGGTCCAGTTCTACTTCTAGAGCACGGATTAGGCTGCGCAATCGCTCTTCATCGTGATCCTGATCGCCTTGTGTTTCTTCCAACAAGGACATGAGCAGGGCATTGCTCATGTTTGATGAGGTTCCAGCTCCAGCTGCTCCGGGAAAGTGATCATTCATGTCCATGTTGTTGTTCATGCATGACCAGTTTTCAGCTAGCAAAGAAGCCATTTGGACAAGAGAGATATTCAAATTGATTAGAAAAGAAAGAACTGAGGAAATGGAAACTGCAAGTGTAGAACTTAGAAGCTATTACGCCTAAATGGATTTGCAAGTGGTGGTGTGCTATAATTAAACGAGTCAGGGGCCTTATATAAGTAGGAGAGTCGTGTTATGTGGCATATTCCAAGGAAGACAACTTATCATAAAATAGACCCACCATCACTTATCTTCTTTATAAAAGATATATGCCTTCATTTTAAATTAAAACCTTGGTGTGTTGGAGGGACTTTGAAACATAAAGTTCTAGATAGTATTGTCTATAGTATTTTTGCTGACTTAATATAATAAGTGATGTTTGTTAGGTTAGAGAAACACTTTTGTAGTGATTCTTAGGAAAGCGCTTACAAGGAACTTAAAAAACCACACGTACATCTTTAATAAGATTCTTTTATGAGTTTTTATATCAAACAAACGTTACTTTTTGGTGTGAGAATAACATCACCAAGTGATATTATCAATTTACATATATCATCGTAACTCATGTTTTATTTTGTGATATTCATCTTTAACTTATATTATAACATGTGAATTAACAACATTATCACAGTCTAATTCAATGATTTTTCGAGAAAGATGTTGTGAGTGAGATATTTTACTTGTCTTGTCAACCAAACTATCCTATTTGATTTATATTTTAGAACTCATTATTGTTTATTTAAATTATTTTAATTGATCCCATTTAGATAAGAGAAAGGATTATCTCAAGCACACTCGAGGGCTATTAGTCAAAGATTTGGTTGGAGAAAGATGCTGAAGAACGCATAGATTAGGATCCCAATTAGCTAGATTAGTAAAATATGATTGACCACCCAATACGCTAAGGTGCATGTGGTGCCACCACATCACTTTAGGTGGGATTTAGATCCCAAAATCCCCTCATCCTCCATTAGTGGGTTGTGAATGAACCCCCACCCAAGCGATATGCTTCCCGACAAGACACCAACACAAGGCACCAGCACAATAAAGCCTAATCATTCTGATTAATTTAACCAATATTATTATTAAGCAGCTCAATTTATCGTAATCTTGATTTGTCATCCATCCACCTACTCCTCTAAATCAAGAAAGGTCTAGTTTATGGTTGAAGGGTTTAGTCTGCCAGAATTGAAATTTGATACAAAAGCAAGCAAATAATGAGTAACTTACATACTTTCGTTATGTTACTAAAGTGTTCTATCATTGAAGTTATTAATTTTCACAGCTCATTCGGATTTGGTTTATTCAACATGTGATGTTGTGATGTGACTAATACTCTTTTATTGTCAAAGTCACCAAAGGACACAAAGAGGAATGGATAGTAGTAGAAATATAATAAATCAAACACTGGTGTAATTAAAATCATTAGACTAACCCACTTAAAAAACATCACTAATTGATTAGATAAGCAACCAGATCTTATGTATGCACATGTTCTTTATGTGCAATACATGCATGAGGTCCAAAAATATGTTATATATAAAGAAGATGGCCTGGTGGGATGTATTTGCATTTGGAAATTTTCAACAAAAAGAAAAATTATTTATTTTATTAGAGTTATTTACTTAAATGGTCCTCAAATTAATACCCGAATTGTATTTTGGTCCCTTAATTAAATTATTTGTTCAAATGGTCTACCAACTCTTTATTAATTGGCGCATTGGTCATACCGTTACACTCCATCAATATTGTCGTTAATTTGAGAGTTAAAATTGTCACTGTATACTAAAATATTAATTAATTAAAACATAGATAGGGGAGGACGCAAAGAGGGTGGGCAGTGGTTGTGGGCTGAGGGTGGCTAAAAGGAGGGAAGAATAAGAAAAATAAGAAGAAAAAGGGAAACGAAAACTCCACTATGAAAAATTCGCATTTACCCTTCCTATTCTTCTAATGTGCAGTTCATATGACTAAAACTCACAGAAAATGTAACGGTGAACCAATTCATCAAATAGTAAAAAGTTGGTGGACCATTTGAATAAATAATTTAGTTGAGGGACGAAAATGCAATTCGGATATAAATTTGAGGATCATTTGAGTAAATAACCCATTTTGTTAAGTTCTAACCCAACTTTGATATTAATCGGGTGAGAATTTTTAAGCCCATTCAAATTCCTATGTGTAGAAAAATGTCTGGAGACCCATGAAAACAAAGGGGCTGGGCTTTTTGGGCAAGTCGTCTAGTTCAGTTTGATTAGCATGAACTTTGCTTTTGCCCATCAGATTGATACAAGTTTGCTAATTGAGATATGTCAAACTAAAACATGCCAACAAAACTCAAACCAACTACCCTTTTCTATAAGCGCTTGCCTAATAAGATTCACTGCTCGTACTTGTCTACCGAAGCAGGTTTTAAACCCCAAAACGTGTCCAAAACCAGAAAAGCCAGTAGCTTTCTTGTTTACTGCAATTCCCAAATCACTCAAAGTGGAAGAAATGGTGATATCAAACAAGCAGAGTCAGTATTCAATCGTATGCCGAAGAAGAATACTATTTCCTGGACTGCTATGCTCACTGCATATGCTGAAAATGGCCAAACTACCAAAGCACGTAAACTGTTCGATGAAATTCCCGAACGAAACGTAGCGTCGTATAATGCGATGATCACAGCTTATATTATGGACCAGTGTATGGTAGGTGAAGCTTTTGAGTTGTTTTCTAGAATGCCCGAGCGTAATGAGGTGTCTTATGGTGCCATGATCGCGGGTTTTGTAAAGGCGGGGATGTTTGACAAGGCTGAGAAGCTTTACTGTGATATGCCAGTTAAGTGGCGCGAACCGGTTTGTTCAAATGTTTTGATAAATGGGTATTTGAAAGCGGGAAAATTTGAAGAAGCAGTTCGAGTTTTTGAGGGAATGGTAGATAGCAATGTGGTTTCTCAGAGTTGTATGGTTGATGGGTATTGCAAAATGGGAAGGATTGTTGATGCTAGAAGTTTGTTTGATAGGATGCTGGAGAGGAATGTGGTTACTTGGACGGCAATGATTGATGGATATATGAAGATAGGGAATTTCAAAGCGGGGTTTGAATTGTTTTTGAAAATGAGAAGGGAAGGGCTAGTGGAGGTCAATAGCACTACCATGGCTGTACTGTTGGAAGCTTGTGGTAATTTCGGTAGATATGGAGAAGGGATTCAGATGCACGGGTTAGTTTCTTGTATGGGATTTGACTATGATGTGTTTTTAGGAAATTCTTTTATCATTATGTATAGTAGATATGGATGTATAGATGAAGCTTCTAAGATATTTAATATGATAAGCAAGAAAGACATTGTTTCCTGGAATTCCTTAATTGCTGGTTATGTTCAATGTGGTGAAACTGAAAAAGCTTTTAGGCTGTTTGAGATTATGCCTGCAAAGGATGTAGTCTCATGGACGACCATGATGTCAGGATTCTCTAGCAAAGGGATGACTGAGAAAGCCATCCAATTGTTCAGAATGATGCCTGAGAAGGATGATGTTGCTTGGACTGCTGTAATTTCGGGTTTTGTAAATAATGGGGATTATGAGGAGGCTCTCCATTGGTTTATTGAGATGCTTCAAAAGGCAATCAGGATCAATCCTCTAACTTTAAGCAGTGTGCTCAGTGCTTCAGCCAGTTTGGCCAGTCTAAATGAGGGGATGCAGATCCATGCTCTTTCATTGAAGATGGATATGGAATTTGATTTATCTGTTCAAAATTCTCTGGTATCTATGTATTCGAAGTGTGGGAATGTTACTGATGCCTATTGGATCTTTACAAATATCCCTACCCCCAACACTGTTTCATTCAATTCAGTGATTACTGGGTATGCACAAAATGGGTTTGGGGAAGAGGCGCTCAACTTATTTCGGAGCATGCAGAATGAAGGTTGCAAGGCAAACCAAATCACCTTTCTAGGTGTTCTTTCAGCATGTGTCCATGTGGGCCTAGTAGAAGAAGGATGGCAGTTTTTTAATTCAATGCAATCATTACACGATATAGAACCAGGACCTGATCACTATGCTTGCATGGTTGATCTCCTTGGTCGGGCTGGTTTGCTAGATGAAGCTCTCGATTTGATTCATTCAATGCCGTTTGAGCCCCATGCGGGGGTTTGGGGAGCTCTTCTCAGCGCTAGCAGGACTCATTTATGTCTTGATCTTGCCCAGCTTGCAACTCAGCGCCTAATTGAATTGGATCCTGATGATGCAACCCCTTATGTGGTCTTGTCCAACTTATATTCTACTCTGGGGAAAATGAAGAATGGAAACCAAGTGATGATGACCAAAAAATCTAAGGGGATAAGGAAGAGTCCAGGCTGCAGCTGGATCATAGTGAAGGACAAGGTTCATTTGTTTCTTGCAGGAGATCAATCCCATCCGGACTTACAAGAGATCAAAGTAAAGCTCTGGATCATAACGATGGAAATCGGACCGCTGGATAGATGATGATCCTTCCAAATGTTCACGGTACAGATAGTAATATTATCCATCTTATCAATCATCAGGGGTTTCCCTCAGCTCTTATGCTCAGTAAATTGGAACTGTGAGGCCTTGTTTGGAGGGAAACCGGGGTTTGTCGGAGCTTTGCCTTTGCTTGTTTTAGGAATTGGAGACTATTATTATATCTTGTTAGAATGAAAATGATCTGCTTTCCTGGACTTGGATGGGTGAGGGGATACTCTGGTGTGGTTTTCTGGCAAGATATCTCTTCTTCTGCGTCCATAATAGCAAAGGCAAATAAGAGCCAACACTAACACAACCATTGCTGCGTTCTCTAAGAAAGATAAGAGTACTGTTTTCATTTTTATAATTATAACTTATCGAATGATTTCTTTCATTCTTTTTGCTATGAGGCCTTTTTTGTTTACAAATTATATATACAAAGAAGGCTCAAGCGCTAAGTTGTATATAAAAATATGTTGTCTATTTCTACATAAAACTATTAATGAAAAGAAAAAAAGAAAAAAAGAAAAAGGCATCACATTCTCTTAAAATTTCCCCACTTATATTGTCAAAGGATCATCACAATAAAATATTTATTATTTATTATTTTTGGTGCCTTAAGGATTGTAATAAGATATTATCATGCACCTTCAACAACTAGCCCCCACAACCCCCTCCACACCCACCACCACCGCAACCTCCACCCCCACAACCGCCACCGCCACAACCGCCACCACTAGTTACAACAGCTGTAGTAGCCACAGCAACACCAGCTCCAGCCAAAATAACCATGCCACCATCCTTGGTTCTGCTACTGCTTTGATTAGTAACTCCGCCTTTTTCAACGTCGCCGCGGTTAGCTGGTTGACCAGAAGGAGGCACCATGGTGGCTCGTCTTGTTTGGTTGTTCTTGTTCTTGTTCCTGCAGCAAAAAACAACACACGTGAAACAAATAACAACCCCAATCGCAGAGCCACAGGCTACTAGTGCTATAGCATACGCTTTCATTTTTTTTCACAAATTTTACACATAGAAAAACGGCAAGTGGCGCACCATTTATATCCACATATTGCATCATCTTAATTGGTTGGACTTTAGACATTTTCCGGGCGCATTTTGTGCGGAACATAATGAATACTTGACTTTTTGGTGCATGGAAATTTCTTGGCATCTGTCATGCAAACACAGAGTTATTATAAGAATTATGCACGAAGGTTTACATTAGTATTATTATTATTATCATTATTTTCATAGAAAACCTAGAGGGCAACTTACTTGAAACCTCCTCATTGACATTCCACACTGGAGAATATTGTGAAGTTTAGGTTTTAGGTTTACCTGATTAAGATAGATAAGACACCAAATTTAATTATTACCTAGAGTGTTCCTATTTCAACCCCTTTTCTACTTTCACCCCCTTTCTAAACACAAGAGTGATGGAGAGGCTTACTGCTTAGAGAGCTTCGATGTTGATGATCGAAAAGGGGAAATTTTGTTTTAAAAGATAATAAAAACAAGTACTAGAGGTCATCAAATTGGCAGTCCCGTTCTCTTGGACCCTTGTGGTTCAAGAGACTAGTGGTCACTCATCCTTAAAACTAATCTAAGGGTTCATAAAATGCTAGTTTAAATTTTCTTTTACTTTTACTAATGACATATTAATTTAACTTGAACGGGAGGGCCCCCTTTTTTTTTTTTTTTTTTTATTTTTTTATTTAATGTTTATAAATAGTATAGTCAAATGGCTATACTTGGGAATTTTTTTTCAAAAGAAGCGTATAGCCAGGCGGCTTTACTATGGTCTTTATTATTATTATTATTATTATTTAAATAGTATAGCCGCCCGGCTATACTACCCAAATAGTGTAGCTTGGCTATACTGTTTTTGACATGTGGGTGCTAGGCGCTAGGCGGGCCCTTTTTTTAATCAATAGTATAGACACGCTATTATACGCGATATTTTTTTTTAAAAAAAGAAGAGTATAGCCGGGTGGCTTTACTAGGGTATTTTTTTTAATTATTATTTATAAATATTTATTAAATTAATAATATAGCCACACAACTATACTTTTACATAGATACTATGATTTTTTTTTAAATGATTTTCCCCGATTTTTGTTTATAGATAGTTTAGAGCATTATCCATTACTACTAGGCCATTACCTGACTCACTATTGTCCCCTTTTGAGTTTTTGTTTTTCCAGAGTTATTACTTGTATGAAGAATTTAGCATTTTCACATTTCATACTCATATTGTACACATATGTACGTATTTTTCATGTTTAATACACTTAGTTTTTTACAAAATTTTTAATAATACACACAAAATTCACGTATTGAATAAAAATAATATATTTCAAAAAAATTAAATCTATAAAGTATGTATATCGAAAGTATAGCAAATTAATATCTATAAAGTATAAACTAATGCAACTAAAAGGGTCCTTTTTATATATATATATTTTTTAATAAATAGTATAGCCGTACGGCTATATGCCTTTTAAATATAATATACTTAGAATTTATAGCCGCTCGGCTATACTACTATTTTTACAAGTGAGCGCTAGGCTGCTTCTCTCCTTTTTTAAATATAAATAGTATAGCCGGACGGCTATACTTGGGATTTTTTTTTAAATTGAAGTGTATAGCCGCACGGCTATACATGGGATTTTTTTTTAAAAAAAGAAGTGTATAGCCGCACGGCTATACGTGGAATTTTTTTATTAAAAAGAAGTGTATAGCCGCACGTCTATACCCGGGATTTTTATAAATAAAAAAGAAGAAGAGTATAGCCGTCCTACGGGGGCCTTCGCCTTCCCCCCCCCCCACCCCAGTTTTACGGGGGCCAGAAAATCGCGTCAGTTTGGCAGAATTTTACTTTGACCCGCAGGAGGGACCGGCCACCAAATCGGACAAATTAGGCACCCGGGCACCAGGTGACCCGTAGGAGGGACCTTCAAAAAGGGTCCAGCTAGCTCAGAGTATCTGAGTGGACTTTTTGTTATATAAATGATTTTATGCAATTTATTCTTATTATTTGATATTGAATAAGTTATTCATTGATTAGAGTGTTAAGAGCTTAATTTAGCGCTTTTATATGTTTTAATTATTATATGCTTTTAAGCAAGTCAATTTATATGCTGCCGAGTGGGATATCCTTAAGGGATATAGGAAAAAGGGAAAATCTAATTAAATAACATATTAAATGGCAGCAGAGTTCTTAAATAAATAAGAATTCATTTTATTTCTTTTTAGTTTTTCTAAAATCATATTTTCTTAGAAACCACCATAGGTACCCAAGATTAATAAAGGTTGCCTTCGGATTTAAATGGTTGCCTTCGGTTATAACGATGTCTACGGACATCCAGTTTGCCTTCGGTTTTAATGGTGTCGACGGACATCTTGTTGCCTTCGGTTAGGTCAGCATGCTTGACACTGCCCCATGAGTTATGGGGACCCCCGAACCGTGAGGTGCGAGATTGCGGATCAGGTTGACCTAGTGTCCCCTGAATCCTGCGAGATTGCGGTTTGGGTTGACCTTGCGTCACCGAGACCTCCGAGAATGTGTCACTCCGGATGGCACGAGAAGGGAATTGATGGATTTTAAAGGAATTGATGGATTTCTAAATTGGTACACCTGTGGTAGATTATAGTTGATTTCAATGCTTTTAAGAATTCATGTTTGAATAAGTATTTGAATGATTCTATAGATATAAATATGAATGCATTGATTTCAGTATGAATATAGATAAAAGAAATGTTTTAGTTTATACTTATTTTTACAGAGGGGTTAATATGTTCGTATTTTATTTTCTAAAGCTTTGTTTTTGGTCCACTCACCCTTTTCAATGTTTTATTCTTATGCATGTTTGACAGGTGTAATCTTGGGATTGATCTAATTGTAAGGGAGACTTTGTGGAGTTTTTCGGCAAAAGTCAGATCCAGTTTTAGTTGAATTTTGACTAGAAGGGCAATTAGGTCACTTGTGCCTGACACTTGCCAGGTGTCGGACACGCACAAGGTTCGGCTTGGAATTCCAAAGTGGAATTTGGGTCGGTCTTGTCGGATTCGAGTTGTGATTATCATAATAGAATCAGAAAATATCAAGTGTGTAATATTTAAATGGCAATTAGGCAACAGCAAACCATGTAATGATACAAAACGTTGTACTATAATACGTTTATTTAAACTTCAAAATCAAATTAAGCACATGCTTGATCTGTGATGGATCAACTGATATGCAAGTTGTGTGACAAACAAATAATTCAGCCCACCATAACAAAACAAGCCAAGTTTCTGAAATCGCCCAAATAACAATAAATTTTTTTTAAAAAAAGAACAGAAAATTAGAGTACAACATCTAATCAGCTCCACAACCACCACAACCTCCGCCACAGCCCCCACAAGCACCGCCCTCGCCGTCACAGCCACCACAACTACCGCCGTTAGCCTCACTAGTTACGGTGGCTGCAACAGCAGCAGTAGCAAAAGCAGCACCGGCCCCTACCAAAATCACCATGCCGCCATCTTTTGTTCCATTAGTCCTGCTTTGGCGATGAACAGCTTCACCTCCTTCAACATTGCGGTGACCTCGTTGAGCCGGAGGTGGCGTTACACTTTGCATGACGGTGGATGACCTTCTGGTCATTTGCTTCTTCTTGATGCCTCCGATGCAAACAAAACACAGACATATAACGGCAGCAGCAGCAACGGCAGCGCCAAAGGCTATGAGGGTTATAGCATATGGCTTCATGATTTCTTA
The DNA here is from genome assembly GCA_018703695.1 of Prunus fruticosa. NCBI lineage: Eukaryota > Viridiplantae > Streptophyta > Magnoliopsida > Rosales > Rosaceae > Prunus > Prunus fruticosa. Next base: position 12,942,507 of record CM031920.1, on the reverse strand, counting down.
GGACTTTTTACATATGGAAGAAGGGAGTTTATAGCACACTCTTTATATCTTCGTATTTTGTAAGCTTGGGGTTGCAAGTTGGAAACCATGCTTCAGCGTTTTTGTGCCGAAGCTTACAAGTTGGCATTCTTTACTAACACTTGTTTTTGTTTTTGTTCAAGGAAGGAATGTCAACATTAGAGTCTCCGACTCTCCGACAATGGATGCTGAAATAAGAACACTATTGAAGATTTGAAAAAACAAATTAATATTGGAGCTATAATAAACCCCACGCTGATTATTTTATATAGGACCATATATAGAAAAACACTTTAGTATATTACAGTTTTGTCCCTTGATTTGGATTGTATAATGGGAAGCAAGCAGGCTTGGGCCTAGAAGTACCAAAAGGTCCCTACAAAAGGTCTTTGACTCCATTAAAACAGTTGTGGATAAGGGTTTGTTTGAGAGGAGCAGTTAACAAGGTTGGAGACGAGGGCCAGGTCAGTGTAAGTTTTACAATAATTGCTAGTGTGAGAGCCAAGAAAAATTCAACACAAATGAATAAACTCTTAATCCATTTTAATGTCTCAAATCCATTGTTTGTACGGAGATATTTAATGTTTGAACTTTGATTACCCCTACCCAAATCATTTGTATAAAAATGAAAATTAAAAATGCAACATCAACATCCTCCTCCACCCACCCACCCTCACCCCAACCGCCTCCGGCCCAAACCCCGCCACCGCCAATATCACTAGCTATGGTGGCTACAACAGCTGGAGTTGGACTAGCTCCTGCCAAAATATTCGTTACATTTATGAGAATGTGAAGGTAAAAATGTCTCACATTGGAAAGTTAGAATACCTTGCAAAGACTTATAAGGAGTTGGACTACTCCTCCTTTTGCCAATTAATTTTGGAGTGGAACCTCAACTTCCTTCACCACCTTCACCTCTTTCAAGTTTAGTTGTTATGGAATCTTTTTTTTTTCATAATAGGTTGACTAATTTTTTGGCACATACTAAGTTGACTTTTTGGTGCTTAGCAATTTCTTGAATTGAAATCTCATAAACATATTCCAGGGGAGGAGAATTGTGGTATAAAGCCAACGTGGGGTTCAGATTTAATAGCTTATTGATCAATATTCATAAAAACATTTTAACCTGGCACTAGTCTGCTGTAAGAACATTTTAATTAGGAGTTGAAATCACTTTGGCAGTTTATTTTTTTTGAATGGTTTTCCATTCAAATTAGGGACTCCTTTATTTGATTCCTAATCCAAATTGTCTCTTATTTTTTGCCATTATTTTCAAATATTTGAGAAGAAATCCTGGGTTATAATATAAATTTGAGTTTTGTGATTGAACTCTAAACAATTTGAGCGAATTCCCTTTGAATAAAACAAACCAAGATTGCATGGCAGACAAATAATTCATATGCTTGAAACTATAGTCAAACAAGGTTGCTCCCACCACCATGAGGAACATCACCACTAGCTGCTGTGGCTGCCGAGGCTGCCGTGGCCAAAACAGCACCAACTCCTGCCATAATAACCATCCCACCGTCCTTAATCGCTCGTTTGCTCGTTTGCTTTGCTTATTCTTTCTCTTGTGTTTGTTCCAAAGGCTGCACACATAAAAGTGACACTAGCAATTATAAAGCCGCACACTATGAACAATTTCCAAGCATATTCTACTTTCATTTCTCTTCAAAATTTTACCAGCGTGATGATAAATTAATTATTATATAAACTTGAGGAAGAATGTGTGAAATTTCTTTTAGGGTAATCTTCTAAATTGCCCCCTAACTTGTACATAACTCTCAATTTACCAATTGACCTTTTTTTTTAGTGAATTAATGGCTCGAAATTAAATTTTATTATCAATGTTCCCTACCGTCAAAATTCGAACATTTCATCCACTAATCCGTCATTTGACTCACGTTGACTCTCTCTTGAGGGTTATTTTGGTCATTTAGCGCGGGTTCTTCATTGTTAACCTCACCAGGCTTTTCGATGCCTTCCTTGGGTCTTCATCGATTTGGCAGCTCAGCCTTGCAGAGACCACCACCATAGCAGCTTGCCAGTAACAACAGATTCTGTCAAAACTCACCAAGATGAGTTTGCTGATGAGAATAAAGGTTTTTTTAAAAGAAATCAGTTTCCTGATAATTTAACCAACTTTGTTTGAGTTGCTGAGAGCAGATCAAAAGTTTGACTAGCTATTTCCCTTGTTGGAGATAGTATGATGCTACCTACCCATCCTGAGGACACCATCTCTCTCTATACAATTTTTCCACAAGCTGAAAGAGAACAAAATTAAAATATTATACGGCATCAAAAATGGGTTCTTTTATAACGATTGAAAAATGCCTATAGACTGACAGAGAAAGAATTGTACTCTGATTCTGCCCAGGTCGCTTATGTCATCCAGGGTATCGATTTTTTTTTTTCTGTTTTGTTTTGTTATTGCGATTCAGCTGCTGGGGTTTCTGGGATTAGGTTTTTTTTGGGGGGGTTGTGGGGGTTATGGGTTTGTGGTGGATTTCTAGGTGTATGGCTGGGACTTCTGGGTTTGTGGGGGAGGGGTGGTCATCGGAGAATTGAGGGGAGAAAGAAATCGAGGGGTTGGGGGCTCTTAGGAACTTTTTTCTTTAGTGTTTCTTTTTTTTTTTTTTTTTTTTTTTTTTTTTTTTTTCCAAAAAGAATGCACTGAATGACCAAAATAACTCTTAAAAGAGAGTAAACGTGAGTCAAATGAATAGATTAATAGATGAAATGTTTGAATTTTGACGGTGAGGGGAATATTAATAATAAAATTTAATTCGAACTCTTAATTCGCTAAAAAAAAGATTAGGGGGTAAATTGAGAGTTATGTACAAATTCAGGGGGCAATTCAGCAGGATACCCTTTCTTTTATAAGAGTAAGTTGGCTTTTTGGTGTATCGAAAAGGAATTTGTAACCAGGGGCGGCCCTGACATGGTGCAAGTGGAGCCACCGCACAAGGCCCTCGAATTTTTTTTTTACTTTATATTAAGTACAATATTATAAAAACTGTATATATACTATAGCGTGCAATACATTGACACAAAAGTACGTTTGATGAAGCTGCTTTCTATCACATATCCCTTGATACAAGGCTTAGTTTTGAGTCTAAAAGCTTTCTTCCACTCAAAACAAAACCCCAAAAAAAAATAAAAATTTATGTCTTCTTCTTTCTCTTAAACTATTTTTTTTAACCAAACATACTAATATTTAACTTTATCAAATGAAAACATAAAAAAATTTATGAATTTGATTTGTGATTGTTATTATATGTTAATTGATGATGAATTTTAATTATATAAAAAATTGGTTTATGACATTAAGTCATAGATTTTTTTTTTTATAGTATTTTCATATTATATTATATGAGGGCTCTATCTTAAATTTTACATAAGACCCTCAAAATCTTAAGACCGGCCCTGTTTGTAACATATTGAACCTTAATGCACCAAAAAGCCTTAAACTACACATTTAGATACCGAAGAGTTGATTCTTCCTTTTAAAAAATTGGGAATGTTGTTTTCCTTCTTGCAATGGTTTAATGTGAAATACTTTATTTTTATTTACACTTCATTTTACAGATATATATTCCAAACAACTTATTCTAAGAAACTTCTAACGTTTGATTTCTTCAAAAACAAATAGGAAAGCTTTTGCAGCTTGACCAAAAAAAAACAGGAAAGCTTTTTGCAGTAACAAAGCGTATAAATAGAGAAGCTTTTCCGATCGGTAGGGTACGGAAAGGAAATTCCTAGAAGCTTTTCTTCTTCAGCTACATTACTTCGGCTCTGCTCATCAGGACCAAAATTTGTAAATTCCTAAACTTTCTCTTTCCTTCTTCTGGGAATTTTTTTAGAGCTTTTTTGTCAGCTAAAAATTATGGGTTTGGCTTTAGTATTTTTTTTTCCCTGATGGGTTTTGATTTTTTTTTGGGGTTTGATATGAATAATATGACGTTTAGGGTTCTTTTTTATCTGTTTTTTTTTAGTACTCTGTTTTAAGAACAGCTCCCCTGTGTTTTTTGTCTCTATTGCTTTTCTCAGGTGGTATAACTATTTGAATTTGCAAGACATGGATAACATACAGGATATCACACAAGGGATACGCGAATTGAAATTTGAAGCGACGGCACACTCTTTTCCTGAGGAAATCATGCAAGAGATCCTAATTAGGCTATCCCTTAAATCTCTGATCAAATGCACTTCAGTCTGCAAGGCATGGAGGTCCATGATCATAAACCAAAGCTTTATTCACGCACACCTCAAACCAACAGTGGACTTTGCTAACCAGAATGACATTGACCTCCTCCTACTCCACAGAATTTCTGGTAGCAATAGCCTCAACTACTACCAAAACACGGTCATTCACAAGGTGAAAGACGAGGTTCACTCTGTGCATCATGATAACCAGGCGTTTGATGTGTACTCCAAGATAGAATTTCCAATTGCCGCAAAGAAAAACTACGGCAATTCACATCTTCGTGTGGTTGGCACTTGTGATGGGCTAATTTGCCTTGCGGATGATGTCCCCTCTTATACTTACAACTTCATTATATGGAACCCAGCCATTAAAAAGTCAGTGACCCTTCCCGAGCCTGGTATTACCTTTCCGACGCATGGTGGGTACGATGCTTCTATTGGGTTCGGTTTTGATGCTACAACCAATGACTATAAGGTTGTGCGAGTTGTGACTTTATTGGATGAAGATGATGAGACGCCAACTCTAGCTGAGGTTTATTCCCTAGCCACCGGCACATGGAGGAGTCTTGGTTGTGTTTCTCCTGCATGTCTAATAGATAAAGCTGCATCCAGTGCTTTTGTTAATGGGGTTCTTCATTGGCCTGTAGTCTGTCAGACAGATGTTGATTCTTACTATATTATATTGACATTTGACCTGGGCAAGGAGGTGTTCGGTCAGATACCTATGCCGAAGGTTATTCAATGGAATTCCAAGTTGGGATTGCAATTTTCTGTTTCAGATAACAAAAAATCTATTGCTTTGTTCATGAGGCCCAGCAAACGTGAAGATTTATTTATGGATTATGGGCGTGAAGATTCTGTTCTTGATATATGGGTGATGAAAGAGTATGGAAGAGAGGAATCATGGACCAAATTGATTACTCTCAATCCACAAGGTCCAGAAACAATTTTCCTCAGCCCCTTATGTTTTAGGAAGAGTGGGGAAGTACTGTTACTGCTCAAACAAAAAGAGAGGCAGGAACTAGTATCACTAGACCTTGTGAGCAAATAGTTTAAACTTCTTGGGATTTCTGGATATAAATATTGTACTGGTCATTTTTAAACTTCTTGAGAAAGAACAGGTAATGTGATTATAGTGCTGAGAGCAGAACATTTCAATTCTTTGTTTGCCAGGTTTTTATGTTCATTAAAAGCATGATTGGTAACTAAATTGCTGGGAGATATTCCTTATGTCAGACTTGTTGTGGGTTCTTTCTTTTAGCTGATTGTCTTTCTCGCTTCTGTTGCTAGAACACAACTTGTGACTAAAGTCAACACAGCTCTCATGGAGACTCAATTTGGATATCAAAAAGTTAAAAACAGTGTAATTATAATAATATCGACTCAGCTCTCATGTAAACACGATTAGACTGGTCTTTTATATATGTGCTCTTAGTCTTAGTCAACTTGGTATGACTTTAGACATTGGACTCATTGCTGCTACTGAAGTGAAGTCTGTGTATTCAATTTGCATGGTTTTGTTTGCTGCTTTAATCCCTTTTCCAATGTTTTCATTTGTACATTAGTTTCTTTTCCAATTTAGCTTTCATTTGTGTAAGCATGAAGAGGAAGTTTGATTTGCACTCCTGAAGAAGTACTGGGAAAAGTTTTCATGACAAGTGATGTCAACTCTAATGCTTAACAATAGATTAACGCAGCACTTTTCTTGTTTTCTTTTGTTGCAGATTGGTAGTGCAGTAACGTTGTTTGCCGACAGTGCCTGACGTGCCTGATGCCTGATGCCTGATGTGCGTCAACGTCTGTTTCTTGTTATCTATCTTGCTGATGTATTTTCGTTTTCTTGTTCATTTTTTTGCCGATTTGTAGGGCAGTAGCGTCCTATGCCTGAAGTGCCTGACGTTTCTGTGTATTTACTTGGCATGGAACTTGTTATCAAGTGGTTCTTGCACTATTTATTCTTCAGCTTTTGGGAAGCTTTAATGGAAGCATCTAGTTACAAATTTCATTTGCCTTTGCAGTTCTCTGCACCAGTTTCCATGAAATGCTTTTGCAATTTTCTTTTCCATTTTTATTGCATAGTTTTCCCTGAGCTGAAAAATTTACAGCAGAATTCACTTTAAATTAAGTAATGAAGGTGATTTGAAATTGTACCCTGTTTTAGTTAACAGCATGCCCAACATATGATGGTTGTCCATTTTTGCAATTGCATTCGTTTAAAGACCATTTTTGCAACATTAAACTCAACCCCCATTCAACATTCGACTCAATAATAATGATTTTTAAATTTAATTAAAATTCCCAGAAGCTCGGACAAAGCACCTGGTTTCAGAGGCTAGAGCCGTTTCAGCATTTGAATTAAGAACTAGTCTGCTGTAAGAACATTTTAATTAGGAGTTGAAATCTCTTTTACAGTTTTTTATTGAATGATTTTCCTATATGGATTTAATTAGGAGTGGAAATCAACTGGATACCATATGCTTGAAACTATAGTCAAAACAAGGCAACATCAAGCATGTAATAACATACCAAATGCTAACCTATATCGGTTTATTCGAATTTCAAAACTAAGTACTAATTATATGACGGAGGAATTAGACCCATACCTACAATAAAACAAGCCGATTAAGTACAAAAATCCCTACTCACCTCCACATCCACCTCCGCAGCCACCTCGACAGCCACCACCACTAGTGACACTACTAGGTGCACACTATGAACAACGTCCAAGCATATAATCTGGTTTCATTTCTCTTAACAGTTTTACCAGCGTGATGATATACTGGAGGAAGAATAAGCTGGCTATTTGGTACATTGAAAGGCAATTTGTAACAATTTTTTTTTCCTTTCTGATGGATTTGGATTGGATTTTAGTACTTTTAATTTTCCGACTAAAAATTGTATGTGAATGTTACTCTGCTGTAAGAACAGCTCCCTTGATATTTTGTTTTCCCAATTATAGCTGAGTTTTGTCTCCATTGCTTTTCTCAGTTGGTATAACTATTTGAATGTGCAAGACATCCGATTGGAGTAGTTTGCTAACCAGAATGACATTCACCTCCTCCTACTCCACAGAATTTCTGGTAGCCGTAGCCTCACCTACTACCAAAACAAGGTCATTCACAAGGTAAAAGACGAGGTTCACTCTGTGCATCATGATAACCAGGCGTTTGATGTGTACTCCAAGATCGAATTTCCAATTGCCGCAAAGAAAAACTTTGGGAATTCACATCTTGTGTGGTTGGCACTTGTGATGGGCTAATTTGCCTTGCGGATGAACCCAACCATTAGAAAGTTGGTGACCCTTCCTAGGCCTGGTATTACCTTTCGGTCGCATGGTAGGAACAATGCATCTCTTGGGTTTGGTTTTGATGCTATGACCAATGACTATAAGGTTGTGCGACTTGTGAATTTATTGGAGGAAGATGAGCAGCCAACTCTAGCTGAGGTTTATTCCCTAGCCACAGGCACATGCAACAATCTTGGTTGTGTCTCTCCTGCATCTCTAATAACAAAAACCAAATCAGACAATGAAGAAGCTTTCACAGAGCCATCAAAGTTTATCTTGAGAAATGGGGGCTTGGGCGGAAGCCATCTGATTGGAGTAGTTTGGCCACGAGATCTCCCCGAATAGCAGTTGATACAGAAGTAGTACTATGCCAGAAGAACTCAACACAAGTGCGAGCAACAACTGTCGAACTTTTTGTTGGATGAGATGAGTGCATATACATCGAAAGATATATGAGCAAGTTAGATTTTGCTCAAATCTCCTGTTGACGCCAAAAAGTGGTTCTCTGACTTAGAGGGTCAACTTAGGAATTTCGAGTGCCTTCGGTATCCTTGATCTTCGGTAGGGAGCGTAATCTGCAATATGAGCAAACACTCGGTACGACCTAAGGCACCGGTGTGGTACCGGCCGAAGGCTCTCCGATGCTTCAGGAAGTTCGGAGTTATAAAGTTTCAACTGAGATTAATAGGCTTGTGTGCCGTATGTTTCTCTTACCTCTCTTTTGGGTAGTTGGCCTCTTTTATAGACCGTGGGGGGTGTGCGTTTAGTTGATTACGTCGATGTGGGACTGTGGACGTCGCTGGGGAGCATGCCACGTGTCCAATGAGAAGCGCTGCAATAAGTGGTGCGATCGGTAGGAGGAGGTGCCGAAGGCAACTCTGTCCAGGCTCAATTTGTTCCACGTGTTTTGCTCTTATTGGCTGCTTATTTTGGGTGTAAACAGGAGTCCCCCAAGTTCTTGAGCAAGATTTCTCAATCGGGGACTTGATTGGTGTCTTGCGTCCGCAGGGCTGCCCTCCCGTTCGGTAGCTCGATGAGGGGCGCGCTGGGGCCTTGTCCCAGTGCCGATCCGATCAGAAAACGTCAGTGGAACTGAAGGACCTCCACTTCAAGGGTTACCGTTCGGCAGCTTGTCTAGGTGGTGCGCTGGGGCCTTGTCTCAGTGCCGATCCGGTCAGAAAAGCGTTCCTAGGAACTCAAGGGTCGCCCCTCGAGGGTTACCGTTTGGCAGTGTGCGACGCCTTGATGGGGTGCCAAGAATGCTTGTCGGTCGTACGTTAACTTGGACAAGCTCGATTTCCACTCTCGGCGATCCATGCTCAGGGCATTGATGGGACGGAGCGACGCTTCGTCTTCTGTACCTAGCGTGCTGTCAGGGGCCGCTCCATGCGTGACACGTGGCGCGTCAAGTCATGCGGAGCGGCGCAATTAATGCGTCGTTTTGCTTCCCGAGGCGTACCGTTGCAATCTCCGCCCTGTATGCAGTGACTTCTGAGGCGGAAATCACTTTGCGTTTGTGAGCGAGGCGAGAGCTCTGTCCAGGGTTTAGTTCGGTAGTCTAGTTGCGATAGGTAGAGACGTAGGCAACGGTAGGATAACTCTTTGCATGGCCCTTAGTTTACTTCCGTCGTTTTTGTAGATGTCTGATAGCGAGTCGGGATACGAGAACGAGCCCAATGCTTTCGAGGATGAGTCCCCAGATAGGGGAAGGGATACCGAGGGTGAGGAGTCGGCCCAGGATGCCGATAGTGGTAGTGATTCTGAAATTGAAGTGGTTGGCGAGAGGCTTACTTCTCGCCTACTCACGGGATCGGTAAGGGGCTCATGACTAGTCAGCCCATGCCGTTGGCGGTGGTCTATAGAGACGGTCGACACGTTGGGTTAGGCATGCAACCCGAGCCTGAGGGGGGACGTTGGGTCAGGCATGCAGCCCGAGCCTGAGGTGGAGGGTGTTAGGATGCCGGAGGCATCTTCCAGTCACATTCCGGAGGCTTCCACTTCCGGTCGTGGAGAGTCTCCCGAGCCGAGTCCTAGGCCGAAGGTGACGATAGTGAGCAGCGAGAATCCTAGGATACCGAAGGGGTGGCGAGAGAGCAGTTGTTCGACGTGGACTACCTGCCGCCCAATAATCTGACTTACCGAGAGCTACAAAAGATCAGGGCGGAATACAGGATTCCATAGTCGGTAGGGATGAGGATCCCACACCCTACCGAATCTTTGAGCAAGCCTAAGGACGGCGAGGTCGCCTTCTTCACTGATGTCCTTCAGCAAGACGTCAGGTTACCGTTGCAGCCTCCAGTTCAAAGGATCCTGGCTCAAATTGGGTACGCCCCTGGGCAGTTCAATCCGAACTTCTGGGCCGTCCTGATGGGTGTCGTGACGGCATTTGGACTTGCCGAAGAGGAGGGGCCTTCCTACGAACAGTTTTCCCACCTGTACAGCATCACAAAGTCCAAGAGTCCAGATCATGGTGGCTGGGTGCTGGCGCGACCGCTGCCTCAGAGCTTCGAAAGGGGCCATTTCTTGAATGCCATGCCGACTTCTCAGAAGTCCTGGAGGAATCGGCGGGTGTTACTCTCTGGTGATTAGGAATCGCCATCGGGAGTTCCCGTTCGCTTCCACATCCCTACCACATTTCAGATTGCCGGTAGGTTGCTGACATACCGATCGGTAGGCCATTTTTTTTATGGTGTTTGCACTAACAGTTTTGTTATTCTTTGCAGGCAAACTGGAACAGCCCACGGCAACTCAGGGCAGAGCTTCAGGAGATTGACCAGGTGAGGTTGAAGGTTCCTGCCGTCGAGGAGGGAGTACCCACAGTTCCTCTTCATTGAGAACCTCGTCAAGGCTCGTCTTGCCAGTCCTCCCGAGAGTAAGTTCACTTTGACTTCTTCATTTGCTTTCGCTGATTTCCGTCGGCTAACTCGTGCCTTGTTTATGTAGTGTCTGAAGCCAGGAAGACTGCCGAGGTCAAGAGCTATCGGAGACCTCCAAACGGCGCCTCCAGGTGGCGTCCAAGGGAAGAAGCAACGGCGGCAGCCATAAGCTTCTTCTGAGAAGGTAGAGGAGGCAGACCCTCATGAGGTGGGCGTCGATTGCCGAACGGCAGAGGCAGCTCCATGCCGACCCAGCGCACGGAAGGTTGCCGGTCAGCGAACCGGTACCCAGCCCAGCTGAGAGTGCCGATACCGCTTCTTCCAAGGCGTCCGGGAAGCGGCCACTGACGGTAGACTTGGATGCCGCCTCCACTCCCAAGAGGGTGCGCCTAGCCGATCCTCCGCGGGCCATCCTTGCGGTTGAGGACGAAGAGGGGCCTACCGAGGCGGTTACGCTTGCGTGCCCTTCGAAGACGGTCCAGTTTGCGAACCACATGATCGTGGGCTCGCAGATGGACCTGTCCGAGATCGACGAGCTGCCGAAGAAGCTTCTTCGGGAGAGGCAGGGCGTGCCTTCCGTCTCCAGGCCACGGTAACCTCTCGTTCCCGTTCTCTTCTTGTTGCTGTTACTCTTTTCTCGGAATACTAACCTGCGGTTATCCTTTTTAGACATCGATGGACATGTGGTTGTGCATGAAGAGGGCCATCAACACTGCCGAGTGCGCCAAAAAGCTATACGAAAGGGGGCCGCTCTAAGGTCAACGAAGCCGTGAAAACCCTCCAGGACCACGCCAATCTCGTGCGGGATATGCACGCTGCCGAGCGGCAGATTCAGGAGCACGAGGCGACGCTTGCCGAGATGCGTGAGGCCCTGGATGCCGCAGAGCGGGAGGCTAGGGTTGCCGAAGAGGCGAAGGGTGCCGTGCAGGCGGCGCTTGAGGCTTCTGAAAAGTCCAGGCGTCGGAGATTCAGGTTGCCGTTGGCGAAGCCATCAGGGGCTCCCGTTCCTCACAAGAGTTCACCGATCTCTTGGACCAGGAGGTGGCTTCAGAGATGGCGGACATTATCTACCGTTTCAAGCGGTTCAACCCCGAGCAGAAGCTGAATCTTAACTTCGTTGCCGATTCCCCACCTCTTCCGGAAGGCGTTACCGAGGAGATGATCGAGGAGTACGAGGGAGAGGACGCCCGAAGAGGCCGGTGATGCCGATGGCCCTCGCACTGAAGACGCCCCTGCCTGCCCCAGAAAATTCTTGAACCCTGCTCGGACTTTGTATATTTATATATATATATATATATTTTAATTGCCGTTTGGCGTTGTTTCCGAACATATGAATGTCGAGGGCATTTTTGCTGGTTTAAGTAATATTTTGTTTTCGTTACTTAATGTGTTTCACTTTTATCCTTGTATGCTATTGCCGTAGGCTAATAACTGTGTAGGATGCCGTAGGCTAATAACTGTAGGACGCTAATTCTCGCTAACATCAAGTGTCGTAGACATCGGTAGGGACGAGGCCCCAAGCCTTATATCTATAGAAATGCCGTGGGCAAGTCTATGGTCCTGACGTTGGCTCATACCCAACGCGCGGTAGTCAACATAAAGAGCATAGTTTTGGATTGCCGTAGGCAAAGTTGCTGTGGCTCACCAATGATGAGCCCTACCGAAACATTTTTGAAAAAATGATGCCGACAGATACGCGTAGCTGGACAATCTCATTTTATATTTAGGCGCCGTAGGCAAAAATACAAATTCCTCCCTGCCGTTGGCTAGGGGGCTTTACTTAAAATATCTCTTGAGATGATCCACGTTCCATGGGTGACCAAGGGTTTTCCCATCTGTGCCTTCCTAGCCGGTAGGTACCGGACCGAAGGATATCGATGACTTCATAGGGTCCTTCCCAGGTAGGTCCAAGGGTTCCTTCCGTTGGGTCTTTGGTTGCAAGCGAAACTTTGCGCATCACCCAGTCCCCCGATTCTGAAGGAGCGGGGTTTAACTCTCGAGTCGTAATATCGAGAGACGCGCTGCTTGTATGCTTCATTTCGAAGGTTAGATGCCGCTCGACGTTCTTCGATTAGATCCAGGCTTATGGCAAGCGCAGCCTCGTTCGCCTTTGGTTCGAAGTTTGCCGTTCGGTAAGAGGACTCGCCGATCTCTCCAGGGACAACGGCTTCAGAGCCGAATGCAAGGCTGAACGGAGTCTCCCCTGTTGAGGTACGGTCAGGACGTTCGGAAGGCCCACAGAGCTTCGGGAAGCTCTCCGGCCAGGCGCCTTTAGCACTGTCGAGCTGCCGTTTCAGGAGTTTCTTGATAATTTTGTTCACGGCCTCCACCTGTCCGTTGACTGAGGGTGAGCTGGGAGGCGAAAAATAGGTTGATTTTGAGGCGAGTGAGAACTTCCTGAAGAGTTCCGAATCAAACTGCCTGCCGTTGTCAGTGATGATTGCGTATGGGATGCCGAACCGGCAACAGATGTTGGTCCAGACAAATTCCTCGATCCTTGCCGCAGTAATGATGGCAAGGGCTTCGGCTTCTACCAATTTCGTGAAATAATCCACCGCTACGACCGCATACTTAACCTGTCCCTTGCCTTGCGGCATGGACCCGATCAGGTCAAGTCCCCACTGGGCAAACGGCCTTGGGCTTACGATCGGGGTGAGGGGTTCGGGCAGGCAGGTACGGAATATTGCCGAACCGTTGGCATTTGTCGCACCTCTTTACCATTGCTATCGCATCCCGATGCATTGACGGCCAGGAGTAGCCCTCCGGAAGGCTTTGTGGGCCAGGGATTTGGAACCGGAGTGATCGCTGCAAACGCCACTGTGGATCTCCCGAAGGACGTACTCGCCCTGCTCTTCGATAATGCACTTCCTGTAAGGGTCGTGTAGCCGCGCTTGTCCAGAACATCATTGATGACGGTGTACCTTGTCGACTGGTAATGTAGCCTTCTTGCCTGGGCTTTGTCCTCTGGAAGGGTACCGTTCGCCAGGTAGGTGTAGATCGATGACATCCAGGTGTCCTCGTACCGAACGGTACATACGTCAACAGAGGTGGTGCTTGGCCGGGCTAAGGTCTCGACGGGTACCCGTCGACCAATTTTGTCGTTGATTGCCGAAGCTAGTCGGGCTAATGCATCGGCATGGCTATTTTTTGATATGGGAACCTGCCGAATCTCGTAAGCCAGGAACTGCGTAGCAGTTGGAGTGCTGCTGATAGGTAGGCCGTCATAGACGCGTCTTTTGCTGCGAAATCGGCAGTGACCTGGTTCACGATGAGCTGCGAGTCGCTGTGAATGCTGACCTGCTTAGCCCCCATGCTCCTGGCTAGTCGAAGGCCGGCCAGAGGGCTTCGTACTCAGCCTCGTTGTTTGACGTTCGGAAGGCGAATCCTGATGGCATATTCTATCTTGGTTCCGTCGGGGGCGGTGAGTACCAAGCCGGCTCCGCATCCTTGATGATTTGCCGAGCCATCTACATGCAGTTCCCGACTGGGACCGAATGGTCCAAGAGGCTACCGTTCGGTAAGCTCACCAGGTGGGGGGTTTCTTCAGGTTCTGATGCCTCCGAAGGCGTCAGCGAGCGATGAAGTCCGCCACTGCTTGTCCCTTCTCGGCAGGCCTTGGTTTGAACTGGACGTCGAACTCTCCCAGCTCGATCGCCCACTTGATCAGCCTCCGGGAAGTTTCTGGTTTATGGAAAACCTGCCGAAGGGTTGGTTGGTCAGAACGACGATGGTGTGGGCCTGAAAGTAGGGCCTCAACCGCCGGGTAGAAATCACCAAAGCTAAAGCTAGCGCTCGAGTGGGGGGTACCGAGATTCTGCCCCTGTAGGGCCTTACTGACGTAGAAGATCGGTAGCTCTGCCTTCTCTGGGTTCCGTATGAGTCCTGAACTGACGGCAGTGACGGATACCGATAGATATATAGAAAGAATTTCTCCAGGTAAGGGCTTAGATAGTAGTGGCGCCCTGGCCATGTAGTCCTTCAAGTCTTGAAATACCTTGTCTCATTCGGCAGTCCACTCTATATGGTGTTTGCCCCCTTTCAAGGCTTTGAAGAACGGCGCACTTATCTCTGGCTTTGGAGATGAAGCGAGTGAGGGCTGTCACTCGTCCGGAAGGCTCTAGATGTCCTTCTGTGTCTCGGCACCTCCATGTTGATTATGGCTTTGATTTTGTTGGGGTTCGCCTCGATACCCTCTGGCTGATCATGAAACCAGAAATCTCCCCGAAGACACGCCGAAGGCGCACTTCGTTGGGTTGAGTCTCATTCGGTATTCCTTCAAGATGCCGAACATGAGTGAGAGGTTCGCCAGATGTTCTCCTGCCGTTCGGCTCTTTACTAGCATGTCATCCACGTACACCTCCATCGTGCTCCTCCCGATCTGCTCGCGAAGATTCGGTTGATGAGTCTCTGATAGGTCGCCCCGCGTCTCTCAGACCGAACGGCATGACGTTATAGCAGTATAAGCCCTTGTCCATTATGAATGTCGTGTGTTCGCTGTCGGCAGGGTGCATGAAGATCTGGTTATATCCAGAGTATGCATCCATGAAGCTGAGCAACTCGTGTCCGGGCGTGGCGTCTACCAGCTGATCGATGCGTGGCACGGGAAGCTGTCCTTCAGACAGGCCTTATTGAGGTCGGTATAGTCTTGGCACATTCGCCATCCGCCCTTTGCCTTCCGAACCATGACAGAGTTTGCCAACCAGTCTGGGTATACAGCCTCCGGATGAAGCCTATGGTCATGAGCTTGTCCACTTCGTTCTTCATGGCTTCATACCATTCGGCATCATAGGATCGGCGCTTTTGCCTTACGGGTCTGAATGCCGGTGAGATGCTTAGCTTGTGGCTGATGACATCGGGGGATATGCTTGGCATGTCGTTGTAAGACCAGGCAAAGACTTCCGAATTCTGCCGAAGGAACTGGATGAACTCGGCACGGAGGGTGGCGTTGAGCTTGGTGCCGATCCTTACGCATTGTGCCGGTCGACCTTCATCCAGCGCCGCGGTCTCGAGGTCCTCGGCAGGTTGTGCCACCGGAGTGGGTGCTTCCTCCCTAGGATCATCCACTGGTCGCTGCCGTTCGGCAAGTCCACGACAGTCAAGGTTTCCTTATTTTCTGGGGGGACTGCCGATTTCAATGCTGTGGCGTAGCAGTTCCGGCGCTTGTCCGGTCGCCCCCACTGCCCCGTGCCGTAGCACGTTGGGAACTTCATAAGTAGCATGTGGGGGGACAAGTGGGCCTTGATCGCCGTGAGTGCCGTTCGGCCGACTGTAACGTTATAAGCCGTTGGGCAGTCCACCACAAGGAACTGATCGTAGACCATGGTCTTCCGTGGGGCTATGCCGAATGCGATCGGCAGGCTGACACTACCGACCGGCTGGACCAAGTCTCCGGAGAAGCTAAGGAGAGGCGAGAGTCGCCTATTGACTTGGCTGTCATCTATCCCGAGTTCCTTGAATGCATCGGCAAAGACGACGTTTACCTAACTACCAGTGTCGAATCAGGATTCTGCCCGACATCGAATTCAGCAACCTCGGCTCGGATGATCATAGGGTCGTCAAGCGGGTAGATGATTCCTTCCTCCTCTTCCTCAGAGAAAATGATAGGCTCCCACCTAACCTTCGGCATCTTCGCTTGTCGGCCACTCTCGATGCTCGAGGACCTGAGGGTACCAGGCCTCCCTGACATACCTGTTTCATCGAACGGTTAGATGCCCCGGCAAGGGTCGGGCCTCCACTGATCGTGATGATCATGTTGATTTGCCGATTTCCGTTCGGTACCGCGCCTGTTGCGGCCTGGCTATGTATTGATCCAGTTTGCCTTCTCGGATGAGCCTCTCCACGATCTTTCGTAGGCTTATGCAGTCATCGGTGTTGTGGTTGTTCTGCTGATGGTATCGGCAGTATTTTCCGGTATCCCGGCCATCCTGCCGACTGGGCTTTCGGGATGATATCGTTTTCGTTCATTAGCATCGCTTCGTAGGAGGTATTGAGCAGGGTGAATACCTCGGTTCCCTGGTTATGAGCCGGCAGCGGCGCTCGGTGGTTATCCATGCCGTACCTGCCCTTATTTTTCTGGGATATCCCTTCTGGAGCTTCCGGTATCTTTGCGCTTGTGGCCGTCAGGGTATTCGGTAACTTGTGCCGCTGGTGCGAATGGCGATGCCTGTGCCGTAGAGGACCGCTCTATGGGGTCTCCCTGCCGAGCCATAGGCTCGGCCCTTGAATTGAAGTATTCGGCTTTGGCTTGGACTGCCGCTTGCTTCATGAGTTCATCGTATGTGCGCCAATTGCTGCTATGCACGAGATACCGAAAGTGTGATGACCGTAGGCCACTTTTGAAGGCGCCGTAGGCTGCCCTGCCATCGGTATCCGGACATCTAGAGTATTCGTGGCTGAACCGTGCGGCATACTCGCGCAATGGTTCGTCATCTCCCTGCCGGATAGTATACAGACCATCGGCATAGTACAGCCTGTCCGTTTGAATCATAAAATGGTTCAGGAAGATTTGCTTCAGACGTCGAAGGAATCGACAGTCCCTGGTTCCAGTCGGTAGAACCAATTCAAGGCCGCCTCTGTGAGTGAAGAGGGGAACAGGAGGCACAGTCCTTCGTCGCTTAGCCCTCGGCATCCTACAGCTGATTGGAAAGAGTGGAGGTGCGTCAGTGGATCTTCTACTCCCATGTACGGGGTTATGCTCAGGGGCTGCACATCCCTTGCCCTGCCGTGAGTGCCTAATGCGTTCGGTGAAGGGCCCCGGTCGAAGCCTTCCCCAGCTCGGCTCCTGTGAGCGCGTCCTGCGTCCTCCATCTTCTGCACCCTCTGCATTAGGAGGCGAATGACGGGGTGCCTGCCCGGTATTGCCTTATCGTCATGATGTACCGATCGCTCCTGGGACCTGAAGGGTTAACCTCGGAGAACTTCGTTGGCGTTGCCGAACGGTAGGAGGATATCCGATGCGTGGACGGGATGTACTATGGGTCTTACTCCGCCGTGGACTCCAGAACTAGAATCCTTCGTATCAGAGACTTTTCCCTAGACCCCTCAGACGGGGATCTTCTCCAGGCGTGCGTTGATCCTATTGGCGATCCCTCCCGTTCGGTTTGTCGTTCGCCTTCTCGATCCAGCAACCTATGGCGACAATCGGAATAGACTTTGCTCGGCCCATGGGGCCTGTCCTTCAGCGCTGGGACTATAAACTGTTTCAGCGGCGCGGCGTTGCCTTTCCTCTCTGCCGACGGGAGGTCTGTAGCTCTCGAAAGACCGTCCGGTCTGTATGTTTTATGTCTCGCTGGTTCAGCAACTGTTTTGTCTCATCCACTCTGGACGACAGGAAGTTGTTGTGTTCTTGTAACCTAGCCATGTCCTACCGAAGGGACGCGACTTAGGCTAAAAGCTCCGCACTTTCCGTGACTTGGGGTACCAGAGGGTTGGTTGCCGGTGTGTATGGAGGTGGCGCTGGGCTTACCCCGCTTGGCATACTGTACGACATCTCCTCTCGCGTTACGAACGTAGCTCTTTCGGTGGTCCCCATATGTTCGGGACGAAGGGTCGATTTGCTTAATGGTTTCCCACAGACGGCAATATGCAATATGAGCAAACACTCGATAAGACCTAAGGCACCGGTGTGGTCCGGCCGGAAGGCTCTCCGATGCTTTAGGAAGTTCGGAGTTATAAAGTTTCAACTGACAGATTAATAGGCTTGTGTGCCGTATGTTCTACTTACCTCTCTTTTGGGTAGTTGGCCTCTTTTATAGACCGTGGGGGGTGTGCGTTTAGTTGATTACGTCGATGTGGGACTGTGGACGTCGCTGGGGAGCATGCCACGTGTCCAATGAGAAGCGCTGCAATAAGTGGTGCGATCGATAGGAGGAGGTGCCGAAGGCAACTCTGTCCAGGCTCGATTTGTTCCACGTGTTTTGCTCTTATTGGCTGCTTATATTGGGTGTAAACATCTGCCAACAAACAAGTAAGATTTTGCTCAAAGCGAGAGAAACCATGATATGAGCATTGTAGATAGTTAAACAATTCATTAAGCAATCCTAAAAAGAACCTCCATGGCCAATAATTCTCAACATAACGCCAAACAGAAGCTGCAAGAGGGCAATGCATGAAAAAGTACGAATGAAATATCTACGTGTTTTATTCGGCAAAATTTGTGAAGAGTACAAATGAAAAGTTCGGCAAAATATACAAGCTACAGAAAAATGAGGGGTCAAAGTAGAAATAAGACTTCATTATGGCGAGAAAAGAAATTTCCCCATAAAATTGTTCCCGGAAAAGCTTTTTCAATTCATGAACCACCAGATCAACCAGAGATAAACCTTACTCGAGCTTTTAATCAGGGACGGAGATATAAATAGAGAAGAGAGATGCATTAGGGTTTCAGCCGACGCGTTTCTTCTTCCACACTATCATGTACGGAAATGAATGTCCTAGAGGCTAGAAAGGGTTCTACTCCTTTCTTCTTCACTCTTCTTCTCTAACGTCAGCTCCATTTATTGAGCTCTGCTCATCAGGACCAAAAATTGTAAGCTCCTAAAGTTTCTCTTTCCTTTTTCTGTCAATTTCGAAAAATCGGCGCCTAGGCGGCGCCTGGGCGGGTCGGGTATTTTTTTTAAATAAAATGATGGGCTTGGCTTTAGTGTTAGTTTTTTTTTTTTCCCTGATGGGTTTGGAGTTTTCATTGATAGAGTAGAGATTGGGAGTTTTTTTTCCCTGTTGCTCCTTCCTATTGGTACTCTGCTGTAAGAACAGCTCCCTGGATATTTATTTATTTATCTTAGTTATAGCTGAGTTTTGTCTCTACAGCTTTTCTCAGTTGGTATAACTACGTGAATGTGCTAGACATGGATAATATACAAGATATCACACAAGCGATGCAGGAATTCAAATTTGAAGCTTTTCCTCAGGAAATCATACAAGAGATCCTATTTAGGCTACCCGTTAAATCTCTGATCAATTGCACCTCAGTGTGCAACGTATGGAGGTCCATTATCATGAACAAAAGCTTTATCCGCGCCCACTTAAGCCTAACAGTCGATTTTGCTAACCAGGATGACATTGACCTCCTCCTACTCCACATAATTTCTTGTGACAGTAGCAGCACCTTCGGCCACAAAACGATCATTTCCGAGATAAAAGATGAGGTTCACTCGTGATAACCAGGCTTTTGATGTGTACTCCAAGATCGAATTTCCATTTGGTGCAAAGCAAGAACCATGCAATGATCATCTTCGTGTCGTCGGAACTTGTAGCGGGCTAATCTGCCTTGCGGATGATATCATCTGCTCTGTTTTCATCTTCTTTATATGGAACCCAACCATCAGAAAGTTAGTGACTCTTCCCTGGCCTGGTATTACCTTTTGGACGCATGGTGGATACAATGCTTTGATTGGGTTCGGTTTTGATGCTATGACCAATGACTATAAGGTTGTGCGAGTTGTGACTTTAATGGATGAAGTTGAGAGGCCAACTCTAGCTGAGGTTTATTCTCTAGCCAGGGGCACATGGAGCAGTCCTGCTTGTGTTTCTCCTATATGTCGAATAGAAAAGGCTGCATCCAATGCTTTTGTTAATGGGGTTCTTCATTGGCCTGTAGTCTCAGACGGCAATGGTTGCTATTTTATATTGACGTTTGACCTGGGCAAGGAGGTGTTCGGTAAGATACCTATGCCGAAGATTATCCATTGGAATTTCAAGTGGGGATTGCAATTGTCTGTTTCCAAAAACAGAAAATCTGTTGCTCTGTTTATGAGGGATAACAGTTGTAAAGATTTCATAATGGATAATAGGCGCGAAGATTCTGTTCTTGATATATGGGTGATGAAAGAGTGTGGCAGAAAGGAATCATGGACCAAATTGATTACTCTCGGTCCAAAAGGTCCAGAAAGACTTTTACCCAGGGCCTTATGTTTCAGCAAGAGCGGGGAAGTACTGTTACTGCTAACAAAAGAAGGGAGGCAGGAACTAGTTTCACTAGACCTTGTGAGCAAACAGTTTAAAAATCTTGGGATTTCTGGATATAAATATTGTACTGTTTTTTTTTTTGAAGGGAGCCTCCTCTTACTCGACAAGAGCGATGCAGAGTCTTGCTAAGAGAAAGAACAGGTAATGTATTATAGTGCTGAGAGCAGAACATTTCAATTCTTTGTTTGCCAGGTTTTTATGTTCATTAAAAACATGATTGGTGACTAAATTGCTGTGGGATCTTTGTTATGTCGACTAGTGTGGGTTTTTTTCCTTTAGCTGATTGTCTTTCTCGCTTCTGTTGCCAGAACACAACTTGTGACTAAAGTCAACTCAGCTCTCATGGAAACTCAATTTGGATATCAAAAAGTTAAAAACAATATAATTATAATAATATCAACTCAGCTCTCATGTAAACACGGTTAGATTGGTCTTTTATGAGTGCTTTTAGTTTTTGACTCATATAATATCAAGTTGGTATGACTTTTGAGGATGGACTGATTACTGCTACTGTGGTGAAGTTTGTGTATTCAATTTATATGGTTTTGTTTGCTGCTGTAAGAGATTGTGCTATAGTTCATGCTTTAATCCCTTTTCCAATGGTTTTCATTTGTATAATAGTTTCGTTTCCAATTTAGCTTTCATTTAGGGAGAGGAATTTTCATTTGCACTCCTGAAGAAGTACTGGGAAAAGTTTTCATGACAACTGATGTCAGCTATAATGCTTAACAATTGATTAGCGTAGCACTTTTCTTGTTTTCAGTTGTTGCATATTTGTAGTGCTGTAACGTCGTTTGCCTAATGCCTGATGTGCAGTCATTCCCGCATGTTGATTTTGTTGCTGATCTGTAGGGCAGTGGCGTCCTATGCCTGAAGTGCCTGATGTTTCGTTGTATTTACTTGGCATGGAACTTGTTATTTGTAGCGCTGATATGTTTTTCTGTAGTAGTTCTTGCACTATCTAGTCTTCAGCTTTTGAAAAACTTTAATGGAACTATGTAAGTATCTAGTTACAATTTTCATTTGGCTTCGCAGTTTGGAACTCTGCACCATTTTCTATTAAATGACTTTGCAATTTATTCCAATAATGTTCTTTAAGCTGTTCAACTAATCACTGCATGACCAGTCAAAAGAGTCTTGTTTTCTCAGGCACCAGTTAGCACAGACAAAATTGGCATCCCTGACCGGTACTTAGCCACCAGCTTCCTCCTTCAGTCAGGACTCAGGACTATAAAATCCCACATCGAAAACGATGGAATCAAATTTCCATATCTTTCGGCCATTGAATCATCAAATTTGCATAAATCTTTTCCCGAGAGATTATATTTATGCATGCACCAAGCTCTTAGAGCTTCACACCAAAGCTCCTGAACATTGCTTTGCCTACACCAAGAAAACTATCAAACCAGCATTTGGCCGCAAGCTCCCTGAGATTTTTGATAATTTTGAAGATAAACCAGTAGCATCTGGAAGCAGTGGCGGATCCAGGAAATTTCCTTCCAGGGGTCAACATCTAAAGGTTAAAAAAAATTTGTACGAAATATACCCATAACCCATAACCCATAAGAATGAAACGATAATATTATGATTCATAATTAATAAAAAAAAACCATATGGGAGCTGAATGATGGTCTGCAATAAGATTAGCCAAGATATCTTGCAACACACTTTCTTTCGAACTATCAACATCTGTTGAAATACCCACATCTGTTGAACTACCCACATTATCCGAACTAGAAGTAGTTGATGCGAACCTTCTCTTAAAGTAGCGTTCCATAATTGTATTGGTATAAACAACCAATCAAGCATCAACAATATAAAAAACCCTAACTTATGCAAACTAATCTAACATAAAACACTAATTTATTCAAACTAACTAACTAAAATCAAAACCCCTAATTTATTCAAACTAACCAAGAGATATAATCTAACATAAAATAAAACCCTAATTCATTCAAACAAACTAACTACCATACCTGGTGATTAAATTTTTTCCAATAAATGTACTTTGAATGTTTCATACTCATCAATACTAAATAGTAAATGTTAGGCCTCTCATTTGTAAAGTTCAACAACCACTTACCAAATCTGGACCTTCATATGGTTTAAGTAATGAATCAAAATTGGAAGTTGAAGAACCACTTAGCCATGAGTCGGTAGATCCCTTGTCACCCAAAATAACAGGCATCCTGTCTGTAATGATAAATTAATACTACACAACTTTGGCAAAGAGTGCCACAACAGGAACGCACAAATTAACTAGTGGGAGCAAAGGATTCCACTTAACACTCTTAACAAGTTAGGGGAGACAAAGAAATGTAAATACAAAAGTACAAATTATCAGATAAACTGATATAAAAGAAATTATAGATCAATAAAGTAATGCATAACCTATAGCAGTATCCAGACATATTACAGTATTAGAAAAGAAATTATAGATCAATAAAACTGAGCAGGACTCACCATGCAGCCACCCTAGAGCTGAAGATGAAGACGTTGTAATGATAGTGAAGGTGTAAAGTTTCTCGCCTGCAGCTGCAGGGTAACATACAGTGGATATATCATTGCCTAGATATAAACAAACTTCATTTCAACACATATTGATGAACAAATTTCAGATAAAATTAATTTTAATGAAATTTAATATCACCTAGACCAAAACAAATACAAACAGAACAGCAAAACAAATTAACAGAAGTTATGGTGGTGGGGAGGGGAGTTTAATAACAAAATGTTTGTCACTATCTACCTTCAGAGTTCTCCCAAGAATCATAAAGAGCAGCAAACAGAAGCGGTCGGCGGTCATTAAAGTGGACATAGTAAGGCTGCTTTTTAGAACCATCTTTTTTCCATTCATAAAATCTGGCCAATGCCAAATAAATAAATTATAAATTATAAAAAACAAAAACAAAAACGCTTCAAGCATTGAATAGAAAGAATGAAAAGGAAAGATTCACAGATCCAAAACCAAAATCCCTAATTTATTCAAACTAACATAAAAGAATAGCTCCAAATAATTCAAACTAACAAACCAAAATAAAACCTCAATAACAAACAACAACAACAAATCAAGAAAAACACAAACATATAAAAATCCTTACTAATTAATTAAAGCATAAAGAAATTAGGATAACATACTTTCAAATTGGAGGTACAAATCCACCTTTGAAATCAAATTGAATTTGGGGGTCAAATTGAATTTGGAGGCACCACCGCCACTTTGCTGCCGCCACCGCCACTTTTCTGCCGTCACACCGCCGGATTTTTGGGGGAAGGAAGTGAAGGTTGGGTTGGGGATTTAGGGTTGGGAAGTTGAGAGGTGAGAAATGAATAAAACTCAATTGGGGATGGGGAATTAGCGGGCAAAACAAAAAACGGCAGCTTGCTGCCTTTTTTTTTTTTTTTTTTAAATTTTAAACCTCTGCCAAAACGACGTCGTTTTGGTCAGGTTTTAAAAAAACAAAACTTAAGTAGAACGACGTCGTTTTGACGTCGAGCGAACAAAAAAAAAAGGCGCGCGCTGCGCGCTGCACGCAAGCAGCCTGCGCTGCGCTTCTTCTCTCCAGGCACAGAGCTTGCCCCTTTGGGGCATTTCGTCGAACACTTTGCGAGGGTCAACTTGGAGCGCTCTAATGGAGGATTTTAGAGGTTGCAGGGGTCAATTGACCACCCTTGCTCCTCTGTGGATCCGCCCCTGGAAGTATTGCTCAAGTGCATCGATCGAGAGCTACTTTAAGATTTTGGTACCCTGGTCAACATGTGAAACCCCATAGTAGTTGTCGTAAAGGTTAGGCATCCTGGTGTTGGTGAATCGATTAGGAGAGAGTTTGTTATAATCAATCTGGTAGGAAAACTTTCAAACTTCATTCATGCTTTAAAGTGGTGGAGATTGGATGAGAGTGTACAGCAGTTTGCAGGTTTTATCATGTTGCCCATTTGAGCAAGGGAAGCTGCCCATTTGCATTGACTTGTGCATCCTGCTGTTTTGGTAGAAACTTATGAACAAGGAGAATGTTGTCTCACATGTCTCACACTATGTCGGTGATCTTGAAGGGCATGATAGGATTAACCCACATCGAAAATCCACAATCCTATAAAGTTGCTTACAAACAAAGCACTATGAGGGTTTGATAAGTGTGGTTAACATTGGAGAGTTGGGCTAATAGGTTGGTTATAGGTTCGGTTTGGATTTGGCTTTCATTAATAATAATTATATTAATCAAAGACTTGGGCCTTGGGCCTTGGGGATCTTGGGCTCTGGGGAAATCTAATTATGACAACCAAACGAAATAAGTAATTTATTTTTTTGACGTCAATTGAACTTCAAGTACTTACTATTTATTAAGTCACATTTGTGAAATCAGTAACATATTTATATATTCACTAAAGAAATAATATTTAAAACAAAATTACTAATTAAAGTAATTCAAAAAGGCTAAGATATTACTTAATTACATATATTAAATAAAAGAAGTTGGCCCAAAAAAAGAAAGTAAAGAAACAATTTTTTTTTCAAAATTAAAACAAAAAACAAAAAACAAAAACACCTCTCTCAACGAAATTAGCAGAGTATGCTGCTATACTATTTTTTGAAAAAAAATTAAAAACCAGATATAGCCACACGGACCAGCGCCTAGGTGCCACGTGTCAAACAAGTAAAGCTGTGTGGCTATACTATTTTTATAAAAAATTATGAAATTTTTTAAAACGGGGTTTCGCCGCCCGGCTATACTATTTATATTTTTTTTTATAAAAAAAAGACAAGCACGACCCCAGGCGCCACGTGTCCAAAAAAGTAAAGCCAATCGTCTATACGATTTTTCAAAAAGTTAGGAAAAAACCGAGTATAGCCACCCGGCTGTCCTATTTTGGCACATTACAATTTAAAAGTTCATATTTAAACCATAAATTTTTAACTAAATATTATTTTTATTCAGTAATGTGTGAGAATTTTGTGTATAACACGTGAATTTTGTGTGTCTTATTGAAATTTTTGAAAAAAATATGTATATTTAACAAAAAAATACGTACGTACCTATATAATACGAGTATTGTACGTTTGCTTTTCAAAGACTCGAGCCTTAGGGCTCTTGGGCTCTAGGGAAATCTAATTAAGACAACCAAACGAAATAAGTAATTTATTTTTTCAACGTCCATTGAACTTCAAGTACTTACTGTTCATTAAGCCACATTTGTGAAATCAGTAACATATTTAAATATTTACTAAGAAAATAATAATTAAAACATAATTACTAATTAAAGTAATTCAAAAAGGCTAAGATGTTACTTAATTACATATATTAAATCAAATAAGTTGGACCAAAAAACAAAAGTAAAGAAAAAAAAATTCAAAATTAAAACCCAAAAAATATAAAAAAAAACCCTTTCTCGACGAAAGTTCGTCGGCACATATCTATGCCTGCGAAATCTCAGGATTAGCAGAGTATAGCCGCACGGCTATACTATTTCTTTTTTTTTTTAAATAGTATTACCTTTTGGTCGCATGGTAGGATCAATGCTTCTCTTGGGTTTGGTTTTGATCCTATGACCAATGACTATAAGGTTGTGCGACTTGTGACTTTATTGGAGAAAGATGAGCACCCAACTCTAGCTGAGGTTTATTCCCTAGCCACGGGCACATGCAGCAATCTTGGTTGTGTTTCTCCTACATCTCTAATAACAAAAACCGAATCAGACGAAGAAGAAGCTTTAACAGAGCCATCAAAGTTCATCTTGAGAAATGGAGGTATGGGCGGCGCGAAGGGCGAGAAGGGCCTTGGCCATGCGCCTCCAATTAAGGGGGCCCCAAATTTTTTATATTATATATATATTATTGTCAAACGTAAAAAAAAATATTTAAAAAATAGTCAGCGATGTAATTGAATGAGGAAGGCTATTCCTCTTCCCATCTAGAAGCTCTTCGTTTCCTACGCTACGCGCCGGCAAGAGCAACAGCCCCTCTCCTAGTTATTTCTCCATGGAACTCTATTTAATTCACCAATCTCTTAATAATCCACCATCATTTTTTTCTTTGTTTTCCCCATGCGCAACAAACTGGTTTTAAAACCAGAATTTCTCTCCCTCTCTCTCTCCCTCTCCCTCCCGTGCGCAACAAACCCCCCCCCCCCCCAATTCGCTCCTCCTGTTCATCGGCAGCTTCTTTGCGCTGCCGCCGCCGCCACGGTCCACCATCGGAGCTCGGACCGGTCCCAAAATGACCGGCTGGTCTTCCTCTTCCCACCTCAGCCAAGCCCAGCCACCACCGCTGCTGGACGTCGCCGGAAATTGCAGAAAAACGGCCGGAAATTTCATAAACTTTGGGTCGCTCGTTCTCCCTCAATTCTCAACCAAATTCGACGAGTAAGGTATGGTTTTTGGACTACTTTTCGTGCTCTAGCTGCCTATGGGATAGGATTCCAGAAATTTTGAGAGTTTACAAGTTAAATTTCGAAGTTTAGTTTCAGCCGATTTTCAGTTGCCATTTCCGGCCACTTCCGGCCATTTTCTGGCTTTCACCCAAGAACAAAAGTGACTCCAAATTAGGTGTATTACCTAGGGTAGGAGTTTGGAGTAAATATGTTAAGTTTTTCCAGCGAGTGGTTATCGCTTTGGACACCCACGCGCTGCCCGGCGCGTGTGGCGGCGCGTGGGCACTGTAGCAGAGAGACATTTTTGTCCTAAAAATGATCTCCTGGTTGTCACGAGCGCGTAGAATTTTACGGATCTCAATTCGGATAACGTTTGGACCCCGAACGGATTTTACATATTGTGCGATTTCCGGGTTCGATACGTTACAACCGTTGGATCGCTTCCCATTTAATATATGTTGATTTAGGTATTCCTAGGATCGTGTAGGAATTCACGGATCGAGAATCGGAGCTCCGGATGTTCCGATTTAAATAGTTAAAGTTTGTGTTTTACGATAACCGTCCGATTCGTGCGATCGCGAATGATCTAATCGTCCAATCTGGACCAAACTTGCAAGACGTGTATCCTAGACCTTGTGGAACCTATAGGAACTTTCGGATCGTAAAATGGAGGTCGTGGGCCCCGCGGGCCCGGTTGACCAAGTTTGGGTAGTTTGACCCTCGGTTGACCGTGAGTCTCCGAGGTAGTTCCACTCTTCGAGGAGTACTATAACGACCCTTTTGGACGAGTCTTGACCGTCATTGGATTTATGTTGATTTTGTGGATTTATGAGATTGTTTTTATGGTTTTGTGATATAAATCTCATGTTGTTGAAATTAATGATTTATTTAAATTCTTTTTATATTTAATAGTTGAATGTTTAATTTCTGTAAAGTATTTGTGATACATTTGTGGATTTGATATTTTCGAGTGTCATGAATTTATATATATATATATAATATTTGAGAAAGCACTATCTCAGGTACTTCCCCGGTTATGGGTTCTATGCTCGAGAGTTTTTTTGTCTACTATAAATAGGTATTGTGAGAAAAATTGAATTAAGAAATGGAATATTACTTTATAATATTTTTATATAAGGATTATAAACTCCACCATCATACGTACCACCCCCTTGGATGATGATATTTGGAAACAGTGGATATGGACACTGGATTCATGGAAATATGATATATTTGGAAATGTCAGGAGCCGGGGCATCCTTGACGGGATGTTGACCGTAGACCCTTGATTGGGTAGTCTGCGCGCGTAGGACAGTTCCAGGCGTACGGGTCTTGATTCTTCGTCCGTACGTGCTGGGTAGAGTATCAGCCCCCAGCTTGGACGACTCATCCCTAGCCACATGGACGTTTGAGGGCCGGATAAGTGTGAGCTAGTCAAACAATTCCCGTTGGATTGTTTCCCCCAGGACATGATGTGCAACATCACATGTACCTCCCCTTGGATACTGATACATGGAAATTGTTTATATGGTCTGGATGTGACGGAACCCGAGGCATCCTTGACGGGATGTCGCTCGTAGACCCTTGATTGGGTAGTCTGCGCGCGTATGACCGTTTTCAGACGTACGGGTCTTGATTCTTCGTCCGTACGGACTGGTTGAGTTTCAGTCCCCCAGTTGGACGGCTCGTCCCTAGCCACATGGACTTTTGAGGGCCGGATAAGTGTGAGCTAGTCAACAATCCCCGGTTGGATTGTTTTCCCCTGGTACATGATGATGGTGAGAGGTGAGTGTATTTATATATATATATATATAATTATCCTTTTCTTGTTATACATATTACATATATGTATATGTGGTTTTGATTATGGTTTCAGATTTGTGAGCCTGTACCCTGACTATGAACGTATAAGCCCTGGATTTGGGCAGTGTTGTTTGGCACCATATGCCTTGGAAAGGGTATGGTTGCGGGATTGAACTGTTATAAAAGGAATAATTTGATGAGGTGTTCATTGTACATACGCCTTGAATAGGGTATGGTTGTGGGGTTTAAACTGATATAAAGAAAGAGATTAAGAATCAATTCTTTTTGTTTTATCGGAATTGGAGTTGTGACCATTGACATAAGAACTACGTGTGGCTTGATCCCTTGTCCAAGGGTACGTAGGTAGCCTGGGGTCTCACTAGGTGCAGCCGCGAAATATTATGGTGTTTAAAAGGTTTGATTGATTCTGCGATGTGATTGTTGGATTTGAATCCGGTTTAAGGATTTCTGTGATGTTTGTAATGTTGTTTGAGGTCATTAATTACATGGGTTATGTATTAATTGATTTGAGAACATTGTTGGTTTTGTCTCAACTAAATGAAGGCCGGAGGCCTATTATGTGATTTGCATGAGACTATATTGTGCATGCTGCCGGTTGGTATTGTTAAATGTGAATTTTGTGCAGGTTGAAATTTGGGAAATGTTCATTTTATAGGGGAGGCTCTGCGAAATTTCTGTAGAAAGTCTCGTGCTCTTTTCCCTTAATTTGGAAAAGAGGCTAAATTTCAGTTAATGGGCCCGGCATCGGTGTGATGTCGGAAGTTCCACAGGATTCATCTTCTAAAAATTTCAGAAAAATTCGGGGGCGGGTCCTGCCATCATCATTATTGGCCACCAACTTAGCTTTCCCACAAAAGAAAACATCCGCACATGCCCACCTAATTGCACTCCAATGCTTTAGTTGTAGATCACTCAAGTGTGTTGGCTCCTACTTCATCCTTTGTCCAATTGTTAATAAACAACTATATCAACAAAACACAACTTTCGGCTAAAGCAGAAAACATTAATTTGGGCCAATTTCAACATGGGGAACTGTTACTGCTCAGAGAAGAACGGTGGAAGGAACAAATAGTATCACTAGACCTTGTGAGCACGCAGTTTAAAAATCTTGGGATTTCTGTATATAATTATTGCACTGTTGATTTTTATAAAGAGAGCCTCCTCTTACTCGACAAGACTGATGCGGAGTCGTACTAAGAGAAAGAACAGGTAATGGTTTTCAAGAACAGTTTAATTCTTTGTTTGCCAGGTTTTTATGTTCATTAAAAGCATGATTGGTGACTAAATTGTTGTGGGATCCTTATTATGTCAACTTCTTGTGGGTTCTTTGTTTTAGCTGATTGTCTTTCTCGCTTTTGTTGCTAGAACACAACTTGTGACTAAAGTCAACACAGCTCTCATGGAAACTCAAGGAAAAAAATCAAAAAGTTAAAAACAATGTAATTATAATAAATATCAACTCAGCTCTCATATAAACATGGTTAAACTGGTCTTTTATGTGCTCTTAGTTTTTGACTTATATAAATGGTATGACTTTAGATGGTGGACTGATTGCTGCTACTGTAGTGAAGTCTGGGTATTCAATTTGCATGTTTTTGTTTGGTGCTGTAATAGATTGTGCAGTAGTTCATGCTTTAATCCCTTTTCCAATGTTTTTGTTTGTACAATAGTTTTGTTTCCAATGTAGATTTCATTTTTGCAAGCATGAAGATGAAGATTCATTTGCACCCCTGTAGAAGTACTGGGAAAAGTTTTCATGACTAGTGATGCCAACTGCAATGCTTAACAATTGATTAACGCAACACTTTTCTTGTTTTCTTTTGTTGCATATTTGTAATGCAGTAACGTTGTTTGCCCGAAGTTCGTTTTCTTGTTTCTTTTGTTGCCTATTTGTAGGGCAGTAGCGTCCTATGCCTGAAGTGCCTGATGTTTCGGTGTATTTAGTTGACATGCCTGATGTCACTATTTATTATTCTTCAGCTTTTGGAAAACTTTAATGGAACTAATGGAAGTATCTAGTTACAAATTTCAATTACCTTTGCAGTTTGAAACTCTGCACCAGTTTCCATGAAATGCTTTTGCAGTTTTCTGTTTCATTTTTATTGCGTAGTTTGTCTACTCCCTTGCATTGCATTATCCGTTAAGAGCTGATATGAGTTATTTAGCAAGGGTGTTTATTGATTTCAGTATCAACAATATGAGTTCGCTTGATAATAATAATAATTATTATTATATGACTTTTTTGGGACCCGTCATCTGACTTGTAAAAACACAATAAAAGTGGACATAAGTTTCCAAAAGAAACTGAACAAAACAGACTTTCTTGTTGGTGGCCCAAAACAGTGGAGATCCATATTCAAGTGGGATGTCATTGAAGAAATATATTTGCTTGAATGCACGTGCAAAGTGCAATGTGAAGAACATTGATGTCTTTGGGTGTTTTCTTATAAATAACATATGGTAATTCCTCACCATCTTTAATCCTTCTAAACAAACCTGCATCACCCGATGTTGTCGCCTCATACGCCAAACGATCCATGGTTTTGAACTCTCTCAAACTTGCTTAATGTAGCACATCAAGCAGCAATGCACTGTAGAGGATTGTTTGTGAACCGTGCTTAACATCCGAGGCAATAAATAAATCTACACAAACTTGGTCCTAATTACTTGTCATGAAAACAGTATTATAATCGATCATATGTTATTTCTACTAGTGTACCAAAAGTAGAAGTGTCAAATGAGTCAGATTGGTAAGTAGAAGTGTCAAATGAGTCAGATTGGTCTGGCACAACACGAGTTGTGCCTATTTAAATATGGTACGATATGGCTCAAAAATGATTATTAGTAGACAGTGCTAATCGGATTAAAAAATTAGGTCCAACAAACCAAGCCGGCCCGCAGCTCGCTATGAACCCAACCTGAGCTCAAACCTGACCAAGCCCGCTCTAAGCCCGACATGAACCCACTTAATTAATTAATTTTTTGTTTTTGTAATTCCACTCTCTAATTCAAATTTCCTTTTTGTTCCTTCTTTGGTCGACAAGACAATAAGTCATTTTCCTTTCTTGATTAAATTAGCAAACAAAAATTGGGTTTAGTTGAAACTATAAACCACAGAACAATATCAACAAATAGCATCGACATGTGAAATGGGTACGTTTTGTTTGTTTTTCTGGTATAATCTGTCTCCTAGAAAAGAAGAATTTTTTTTTTTAAAAAAAAGTTATTAGCAAATAAATTGTGTTTTTATTTATATTATTAAAGCAGCCACTTTTCCAACATAAATTTGGAAGCCTGAACTCAAAAAGCACATTTCTTTAAACATAATTTAAGCTATATTTTATATTAATGCTGGTTATACGAAGTGTTGTGGTATTCTTTTTTTTTTACCAGATTTCCTCTTTTGTGCATTATTTATAATATGATTTTGAATAGAAAATATGCTCCTCTATTTCCATTTTATTATGGCCGTTTTTAGCTTTGTTTTCAGTTAATGAAGTTATTTAATTTTTTTTCCCTTATTTTTTTTTTTTTTTTTGTCATTTGATCCCAAAAATACAAAAAAATACAACAACAAAAATGTTTGTAGGAATTAGAGAGAAATTGTAATAAACTAAATAATGGGCCTGGGGAAAAAACACCGAATGGGCCTGTGGAGATAAAGTTACATTACTGAAGAAAAAGAAGGGGTTAAAATAGAAATTAGACAGAATTATGGCGAAAAATGAAAATATCTACAGTAAAAAATTGTTCCCGCGAAGCTTATGCAGTTCATAAACCCATAAACCCAAGCTTTTAATTTGGTACGGAGCTTAGGACGTAGGCAGGCAATCTCAGGCTCAGCATATAAATAGAGAAGAGAGGTCCCTATGATCTGTTAGGGTTTGGGCCGACGGCTTTCTCTCCCCTCACTATCATGTACGGAAAAGAATGTCTTAGAAGCTAGGGTTCTACGCTTTTCTGCTTCACTCTTCTTCTCTAGCACAGCACATGCACAAGAACGAGACGCTTCCTCAGCTTCGGCTCTGCTCACCAGGACCAGAAATTGTAAGTTTCTGAACTTTCTCTCTTCTTTTTCTGGGATTTTTTTAGAGCTTTTCTGTTTCTTATAAGAATGTTGGGTTTGGATTTAGTGTTAGTATTTTCCTGATGGGTTTGGATTTTTTATTTGTAGAGTGGATGTTGGGTTTGATCTGAAAATATGACGCATCTTTTTCGTTTTTGATTTGTAGAGTCGATGTTGGTCCTCATTACTGGATCTTTTTAGTTTTAAGTTTTATCCTTTAAGTATATGAATGTTACTCTGCTTTCAGAACAGCCCCTTGATTTTTTTAAAATTCTCAATTATAGCTTCTTCTTTTTTTGTTTCTATTGTTTTCTCAGTTGGTGTAACTGTTTGAGTGTGAAAGACATGGATGACATACAAAATATCACACAAGCGATGCACGAATTGAAATTTGGAGAGATGGCAGGCTCTTTTCCTCAGGAAATCATACAAGAGATCCTAATTAGGCTGCCCGTTAAATCTCTGATCAAATGCACCTCAGTGTGCAAGACATGGAGATCCATGATCATAAACCCAAGATTTATTCGCACCCACGTCAGCTCAGCAGTCCAGTTTGCTAACCAGAATGACATTCACCTACTACTCCACAGAGTTTCTGGTTTGCAGATGACCACCTTCTTCGGCCAAACGGTCATGTACAAGGTAAATGACGAGGTTCTCTCTGTGCATTATGATAACCAGGCTTTTGACCACTACTCCAAGATAGAATTTCCAATTGCTACCCAGGGAAGAAAGTACAACTCATATATTCGTGTGGTCGGCATTTGTGATGGGCTATTCTGCCTTGCAGATGATATGTTCCGTTATTGTTACAACTTTTTCATATGGAACCCAGCCATTAGAAAGTTAGTGACCATTCCCCGGCCTAATGTTAGATTTGCTACGCATGCTGGGTACGATGCCTCGATTGGATTTGGTTTTGATGCTACGACCAATAACTATAAGGTTGTGCGAGTTGTCAACGTGGGACACCAACTCTCGCTGAGGTTTATTCCCTGGCCACCGGCACATGGACCAGTCTTGGTTGTGTTTCTCCTACCTGTCTAACAGATGGACGTGCATCCAGTGTTTTTTTCAATGGGGTTCTTCATTGGCCTGTATTCTGTAAGACAAATGGTGATCTTTACTATTTTATATTGACATTTCACCTGGGCAAGGAGGTCTTCCGTAAGATGCCTATGCCGAAGATTATCAAATGGAAATTCGACTTGGGAATGCAATTGTCTGTTTCAGATAACCGAAAATCTATTGCTCTGTTCACGATGGATAACAGGTTTGAAGACTCTTATCTTGAGATATGGGTTGTTGTGCGGAAGCGTCAACCAATTGTGAGTGAAAAATAAACAACAACTGGCAGAAGATAAATAGAACACAAAACACAACATCAAAAAGAACACCAAGATTTATACCTGGTTCGGCAATGCCTACATCCAGTTTGGAGACGACGGAGTAATTCACTATAATCAAAGAGAGTATACAAAGTGTTTATCACTCAAGAAAACCCAAAGCCCCAAATACACCCAAGTCTCACTCTCACAACAATTGAAGAGAAAACAATGATACAAAACAAAGAACAATTAGAGAGATTTCTCTCTTTGGCTAGATGTCTTTCTTGCTATTTTTCTCTTCTACTCAATACTTGGTGGGATGCTTCAAATGAAACCATTTGCTTCCAATTTATAGCCAAAAATGCAAGAGTGTGAATGCAAGCTTCAACTATTCATTTGTTGGCTACCAAACTTACCAATGGATGGTTACCAAACAATCCACCCTTTTTGACCTCATAGTAAGCCAACATTTACTCACATGGGCAACTAACTTTGACTCACCTGGGCAACTTCAAAATTCGTCTACATTTGAGCCAACTTTCAACAATCTCCACCTTGGCTCAACATGTAACAAACTCTCATAGTAACACTCCCAATGGTCGTCTCCCAATCCCTCCAATGGGTAATCAACAAATTTTATTAATTCCAATCAAGTCTAAGCAATGCTTAAACTTGAACAACGAACTGGCTTCGTCAACATATCAGCAGGATTGTCGATGGTCCCAATCTTCTCAAGAAGAATATCTCCTTCTTCAATAATCTCACGTACAAAATGGAATCGTACGTCAATGTGTTTCGTACGTGCATGATGAACTTGATTCTTTGCTAAATAAATAGCACTCTAACTGTCACAATGAACATCCACATGGTCCTGTTGAACCCCCAAGTCATCAAGCAACCCTTGAAGCCAGATGGCTTCCTTTATAGCTTCTGTTACTGCCATGTATTCCGCCTCAGTAGTTGATAAAGCAACTGTAGATTGCAGAATCGACCTCCAACTCACTGGACCTCCAGCAATAGTGAATACAAAACCTGTAGTGGACCTACGCTTGTCCAAATCACCTGCGTAATCAGAATCCACATATCCAACAACACATTGACCAGAATCTTTATTCTGCTGAAACAATAAACCAACATCCACAGTACCCAGAATATACCGTAGAATCCATTTCACAGCTTGCCAATGCCCTTTTCCTGGATTATGCATATATCTACTAACAATACTAACAGCTTGTGAAATATCAGGCCTAGTACATACCATAGCATACATCAAACTACCAACAGCACTTGCCTATGGAATTTGAGTCATGTAATGACTCTCCTCATCAGTTTTAGGAGACATGGAAGCACTAAGTTTGAAATGAGGGGCAAGAGGTGTACTAACCGGTTTTGAATTTTCATTCATCCCGAATCGCTGTAGTACCTTCTTCAAGTACTGCTTCTGACAGAGACTAATCTTGCCCTTCGCTCTATCTCTTTCAATTTCCATACCCAATATCTTCCGAGCTTCTCCCAAGTCCTTCATCTCAAATTCATTACTCAGTTGAGTCTTAAACCTTTCAATCTCCACTTTGCTTTTACATGCTATCAACATATCATCAACATATAAAAGCAGATAAATGAAGGTTCCATCTTGCAGCTTGCGAAAGTATACACAATGGTCATAATGACTTCTTGTGTACTCATGCCCGATCATAAACCTATCAAATCGCTTGTACCATTGTCTTGGAGACTGCTTCAAGCTATACAATGATTTCTGCAATTTGCAAACCCAATTTTCCTTGCTAGCAACCTTAAAACCTTCTGGCTTAGACATATAGATTTCTTCCTCCAAATCACCATGTAAGAAAGCAGTCTTGACATCAAGTTGAGCCAGCTCAAGGTCAAACTGCGCAACCAAAGCCAACAAAATACGAATAGAAGAATGTTTTACTACAGGAGAAAATACCTCATTGTAGTCAATGTTAGAAATGTGCCCTAAGAGCCAATACATTTGATGTGATCTCCTTAGAATACATTTCGTATATGATATATAAAGGGCAAATTTATTTTGTTATCTTTTCCATCGTGTAAAGAAACAAATGTCCAAGGTATGCTAAATAAGAGATAAAGTAATCTAAAGAAGATTAGATTCGGAGACCTTTAATCTCTAACCGTAGCATCCCAAAATGTTCCTAATCATAGGTTATCAAATGGGCATTGATAAACCGTCAAGATTAGCACATATTATGTATGCTCAATTGGGAGGATGGTTAGTCTCAAACCATTTGTGTAGTTGACACTAATACAAGTATGTGGGTGCTCATTAGTGAATGAGTACACTGAACGCGATCAACCGTAGTTCTCGTATGGAGTATTTATCTATATGTCAAACGAGAACTCATAGTTGCAATAATGTAAATTAGTCCTTAGACCTGAGGCATCATGGTTGTCCTGTGATGCGTTATTGATCTTTGATAGCTCTTAAAGGCAAGCCGTAAAAGATTTGTCTTAAGTGTTGTTGGGATCTCTTAATTCATCATAGGGGCATGTGAATGTACAATAAGGAATCTCTACTTTCGATAAAGAAGGAGAATGTTTCAAGATGTGATTCAGGAAATCTTTGGCCAAAGTATTTTGAGCTTGATTTAGAAAGTTGTTCTTAATCATGTTCTTTTGAATCACATGAGGTTGTAAATCATATTAGGGGTTTGACATAATCAATCCGTACCCTAATAATATGATTTGAAACATTGTATAAGAGAAGGATCGTATTGCATTGTAATTCCAACTGAATAGGTTCTTCATCTATTCTGATTAGCTCGGGTAGCCTTGATATATTGCTAGATGTCACTCTTGGCTTGTGGAAGTCCTAGGATTGATTGTGATCAATCCAAATAAAGGAAAAATTAAAAAGGGGTTTTAATTCCAGTTGGTTAGAAAGAGTTCTAATATTTTTCCACTGCCTTGCTAATTAGAACCTAATGGATCGCACACCTTAAATGGTTAACTTTGAGTAATACAAATGAGAATGAGGAAATCAATTTGATTGATTTGATGTGGATGATTTACTACGTGTAAAAACGTATTTGGGCCTCGGTAATAGTTAACGGGAAGCCCAAATGGTTGGGTATCAAGTCCAAGGGCTTAAGACACCTAAATATTATGGTTTAAGTGTCATAAGGCCCAATTTTGGAAGCCCAATGGGTTTTGGCCGAAAATGCTTAAGTAAGTATGTATGGGAATTGTTTCCATAAGCTCATTAACACAAAAACACAATCCAACATCAACCAAATGGGTTTGGGAGATCAAAGAGAGAAAAAGAGAGTTTTCAAGAGTGAAACACTCTCATCTTTCTAAGTGGTTTAGATTGAAACCAATCTTGAGAATCTTGCACTAGCATCCAAGTATCCTCAAGATACTTCTTCTCATCTCAAGGTTCCATTGGTGTGGAGACTTAGAGGCCATATACTTTTGTGGCTCACATGGAGGAGAAAGATCAAAGATCAAAGAGGAGATCAACAAAGAGGAAATCATCAAGAGAAGACCAAACACAAATTGGTTCATATAATTGCTTCAAGGGTAATTAGATCTTATCCTTTCTCTTGAATTTTCATTTATGAAAAACATATCAATGTTCATGGCTTAAGATACTTGGAAGAAAGTTTTGTTTTTGAATTTAAACAACCACCTTAGACTTCCGCTGCGATTAATTTGATTAAATGCATGTTTAATATTCAAATGAACTTTGGAAAAATGTTTTGAAATTTCCAACAATTGGTATCAGAGCCATAGGTCATGAACTTGATATGTTTTTGGGGTTTAGAGATGCATATATGGGTTGTGAATTCATTTAAAAGTATAATAGTTATACTTGATTGATTTTGATTTGATTGAATAAAAATCAAATGGAGTGAAAGGGGTTGTTTGGGATTTTGAATTTCCGGATTTATGTTTTGATGATTGATGCTCTCTTTGTATTCATAATTGTATGTATGAATATTAGAGCATAGTTGCATTAAATCCCCCATGATTTTAACTTCATGAAATATATGATATGAAGAGCATGAGATAGTTAAAATGGAATATGGATTTTTCCGGAAATAGCATGAACATTCATATTAGTTCATATGCATGTTCTTGGTGTTCTTGATGTTCTTGTTATGGGATCTTTTTGATCCATAAATTATGTGACTAATTTTGATGATTGTGTTTAGTGGATTTTTCCACCAAGATAGGTCAAAAGATGATGATCATGTTTTGTTATAAAATTAAAAGTTTTTCAAAAATGTTTCATATCATTAAACATTTACCCACCACACTAAAATTAATAAGATTACTTTGGTGAGTGTGTGGGGCTATCTAGATGCAAATGATGGTGATTTGATATAAAATGCAAAAGTTGATCAATTTATTCATATCATTAATTATTTACCTACCACACTAAAATTAATTTTGATTACTTTTGTTGAGTGTGTGGGGCTATCTAGATGTAAATTATGGTGATTTGATATAAAATGCAAAAGTTGATCAATTTATTCATATCACTAATTATTTACCTACCACACTAAAATTAATTTTGATTACTTTGGTGAGTGTGGTTGGCCTACCTAGTCACATTCATGATTATTCACTTAGTTGAAAAAATTATGATCACCACTTTGTATTTTACAAATGCATGCTTTAACCCCACACCCTAGTGGATCAACTTTGGATCCATTATTAATTGTTGAATAGTTTTAGACCTAGTTGCAATATATGATAAATGTAACTATGCCTAAAAGGTTTCTACAATTACATTTACTATTGTAGTAAAATGTTTTCACTCCATGGTAAATTTATTTTATTTAAATATGGTTACCACTTGAATTAAACCCATATATATGCATGCAACCCAAGAGCATGTTTTTTACATTGCTAGTTTAATTGTTTAAAGTGTTTAAATAATTAAAGGATGGTTATGGACTTAGACCAAACAATTGAGCTATGTGATTGGCCGCTTATT
The DNA here is from genome assembly GCA_018703695.1 of Prunus fruticosa. NCBI lineage: Eukaryota > Viridiplantae > Streptophyta > Magnoliopsida > Rosales > Rosaceae > Prunus > Prunus fruticosa. The sequence continues at coordinate 12,903,585 of CM031920.1, read as the reverse complement.
GGATATGTATTCGATTTTGATTGGCTATGTAATAATGAAATGGCTTTCATGCCTAATTTATTTTTATGCGCGCGTAATTAAAATGAATCACCATCCAAGACCATGATCCAACATGGTGGCTCGTGTTGGATCAACAAGAAAGTCCATAATCATCCTACAAGCCCAATGCAATTGGAATGTTCGATAATGATGATAATTAATCAATTAGTAGTATCATGTATTTCCACTATTTTAAGCAAATAGTTTCTAAAACATTTAGTGGGAGTATTATGTGCTACTAATATGTTGCAATGGGAACCATTTAATGAGATTAGATAAGTAATTTTAATAGGATTAAAATTGGATTAAAATGAGACCAATTTAACTACCCTCAAAGCAATATTAAGTTGATAAGCGAAATGGTACTTTGAATGCTATTTTGTGGCCTTCCACCGTGGTAGTCTCTTATTGGGTGGCACATTTACACATTGTTGTACCTCAGTGAGGCAACATCCAGTACTTGTAACCATCCAAGGGAAGCCTATTACACATACTTGATGTAGTGCGGATAGATAACGAGTGTGGCCAACAAACTGTTAGGTTGAGGTCATACTTGAAACCCTATACCCACAAGCATGGTGGGAATAACTTAACTAAGACGAACGAAACCAACAAACTGTTAGGTTGAGGTCTAGTTCTCTAGAGGCCATAGTGATGGGTATTCACATTAATGATGTGATTGGATAAGAGTATCCTCTCATTAGTATTATAGCAATCCAACAAACTGTTAGGTTGAGGAAAACTATGTGAAAGTGAGACTCCCATCCCCACTAAGAGTTTCAACGGAAACTCTCGGATTTCAAGAGGGATATGAAATTTGCCAAAAATAGTGGGAGCTACCATCATGACTTAAAGACCCTAAGTCCTTGGTAGAAGATTAATCTAAATTAAAATCTATTTACGTTTTGCAGAATTTCAAATTAACCATCACAAACCCAATCTCAAAGATACTTGACTCAAACGTCCAAGATGACACGAACTATCCGGTTTGATTGCACAAACACCAACTTGTCCTATAATTGGATAAGATTAGTTGTGTATAAGAAAAACCCCACCACATACCCCTCTTGGTCCTTATGACATTTAGGAGGAGACAAAGGCTTATAAGAAGCATGTGTCAGATGACAACCGATGTAAAAGTTACATGTTGGCATCCATGAAAAGGTGAAGCTACTCCTAGCTTACATTACCATATGTGAACTTGTTATGACAAGAACGGTAAGTGGGTTCCCGGTTAATCAACATGATCTCAAAGTAATATAATTACTTAAGATATTGGAAAATATGGATTTTTCTTTGATGTTGAAGTTCAACAAGATTCTTTCTTTCATCCCTATCATTAGTTAATCCCAATATGTTATGAACTATAATATGGGAAAGATGAATGATACCCTATATGAGCTACTCAATATAGCTATAGTAGCTCAAATGAATATCTCGAAAGATAAAGGGTTAAAGAGGATAGTTGCAAATTTTAGAAGGGTTCTTCTTCTTCCAAATCCAAACAAAAGGTCAGGATAAAAGAAGAAGAAAGATTTTCTAAAAACCCAAGGAAGAAAGAATACAAAAGAAAGACAAGTAACTGAAAGATACTTGTTTTCACTGTGGCAAGAATGGACATTGGAAGAGAAAATGCAAGAGATGTCTTGCAAGCCTCAAGAGAAAAACCTTTAGAAGGTCACTCTCTTGTTCTAAAATTAGCAATTACAGTTAAAGCTTCTAAACTGAATAGTTGATTCAGGAACTAGTCAACATATATGCAATTGTGTGCATGGACTAGTGGGAGTAGAAGACTTGGAAAATGAGAAATTGTGCTAACCGTGGGAAATAGCACTAATGTAGTTGCCAATGCAATAGGCACCTAACATCTCAAACTACCATCCGAAGAAGACCTAAATTTGAAATAATTGTTATTTCATTTCTGGATGTGTAAAGAACTTAATATCCGTCTCTATATTTTAAGAAATGGATTTGATGTTTTGTTTGACAAAATGCTTTGTTCTATTTCACATATCAATCAAATCGTTGCTTATGCAATTTTGATTGGTGGTCTTTTTTCATTTTAGAAATGAATGGTAGTATTAACTGTATATGGATAAAGATGCAACTAGACCTGAGAGGCCTAGAGATGTGGATACATCAACTAAATTGTGACACCTTAAACTTGGAGGCATTAGCCAAGATAGAATTCACCGGATGGCAAACGATGGAACCTTTTGGATCACTTGATCATGTTCCTATGCCTACTTGTGAATCTTGTCTACATGGCAAAATGACCAAGTCTCCTTTCACTGGTAAAGGAGAAAGAGTTACAGAACTGTTGGGATTAATTCACTAAGATGTTTGTGAATTTTTGTATACAAACACGGAGGGCGGTTATTCATACTTCATTACCTTTACTGATAATCATTCACGGTTAGGATATTTATACTTAATGAAGCATAAATCTAAATTTTGAAAAGTTTCAGGAATTCAGAAATGAAGTTGAAAACCAAACAGGCAAGAGTATTAAAATCCTTAGATTCGATCGAAGATGTGAATACTTAAGCACAGAGTTTCTTGATTACCTTAAGGAACATAGTATCTTATCACGATGGACTCCACCAGGAATTCCACAACATAATGGAGTTTCTAAAATGAGTTCCATGAGCCGTACTAATTTACCTATATCCTTTTAGGGATATGCACTTGAAACTGCAATTCATTTGCTAAATAAAGTGCCTTCCAAATCCATTCCGCAAACTCCATTTGAAATGTGATTTGGGAAGAAACCAAGTCTTGATTAGATCAAGATTTGGGGTTGTCCAGCATATGTAAAGGCAAGATGTGGATAAACTAAATGCAAGGTTAGTGAAGTGTAGATTTATATGGTATCCCAAGGAAACTATGGGATATTACTTCTATCACATCAACAAGCAAAAGTTGTTTGTCGCAAGGTCAGCTACCTTCCTAAAAAGAGAATACACTCTTGATGGGAAAAGGGGGACATGAGATAGAACTCAAGGAATTTTCCACTGAGCTAGAAATCAACACTGAACTAAGTGCAATCCCAAATCCACAAACCTGTTGTAACACAGACTCCACGTAGTTCAAGAAGGGTTAGCAAAATGCCTAAAAGGTATTATGGTTTCCTTCACGACAACAAAGGAGAGTTAAATCTCCTAAGTGAATGTAAGGATATCGAACACCTTTCGAACTACAATGAGGCAATGTCAGACATTGACTTAGAGAAATGGCTTGGAGCCATGAAATCCGAAATGGATTCTACGTATACCAACAAAGTCTGGACTCTAGTGATCCTCCTCCTGGTATTGTACCAATAGGGAATAAATGGATCTTTAAGAGGAAGATAGGCTCAGATGGGATAGTAGAAACCTACAAGCAAGGCTAGTAGCAAAGGGCTACAAGCAAAGAGAATGGATTGACTATGAAGAAACCTTCTCTCCTGTCACTATGACAAAGTCTATTTGGATTTGGCTTGCAATAGTTGCATACCATGATTATGAGATTTGTCAAAATGGATGTGAAGACGGCTTTTCTGAATGGCCACCTTCAGGAAGAACTATACATAGATCGACCTGAAGGCTTCATTTCTAAAGTTGATAAGCATAAGGTATGCAAGCTAAATAGATCCATTTATGGGTTGATGCAAGGTTCTTGGAGTTGGGACATCCTATTTGATGAAGTTGTCAAATCATTTGACTTCATACAAAACATGGATGACCAATGAGTGTACAAAAAGGTCAGTGGGAGTTTGGTAGTATTCCTAGTAATGTATGTATATGACATGCTACTTATCGGAAACGATATAGGAATGATATCTTCAGTGAAGCTGTGACTCATTAAAATCATTCTTAATGAAAGATTTTAAAGAAGCATCTTACATACTTGAGATAAAGATTTATCCTGATAGATCTAAGAGAATAATTGGATTATCTCAATCCTTGTATGCTGATAAGATGCTAAGGAGATTTCATATGGAACAGTCTAAGAAAGGTTTACTTCCAGTATGACATGGATTTCACTTTTCTAAGAGCATGTGTCCAAAAACTCATTATGAGATACAGCAGATGAGTAATAATCTCTTATGCATATGCAATAGGGATTCTCATATATGTCATAGCATGTATAAGACATGATATTGGTTATACAAGTATAACTAGAAGATATAAATCAAGCCCATGATTAGATCAATTGGGAGCAGTCAAGTATGTTCTTAAATACTTAAGAAGGACTAAGGACATGTTCCTCATCTGGGAGGAACATCAGAGTAGCAAGTGGAAGCATTTACTGATTCTGGATAATATATCTATTATCAATGATTGCAAATCCACCTAAGGGTACGTCTTCATTTTGAATGGACACGTAGTTGTTGGAGAACAACTAAAGTTGATTACATTGTCGCTTTAGAAGCTACAATAAAATTTGTTTGGATAAAAAGGTTCATTACCGAACTAAATGAGGTTCTAACCATAATGTCACAAGTACCTTTACTGTGTGATAACAATGGGGCGATAGCTCAAGCCAAGGAACCTAGGTCTCATCAGAGATCCAAACACATAGAAAAATGTTACCATTAGATGGGGCATCTGCAAACAACGTAACAGATCCACGCACTAAGCCTATGTCACAGTCACAACTGGATAGACATACAGAGATAATGGGTATGAGATACATGGCTATGTGGCTCTAGTGCAAGTGGGAGATTGTTAGAAATGTGCCCTAAGAGCCAATACATTTGATGTGATCTCCTTAGAATACATTTCGTATATGATATATAAAGGGCAAATTTATTTTGTTATCTTTTCCATCGTGTAAAGAAACAAATGTCCAAGGTATGCTAAATAAGAGATAAAGTAATCTAAAGAAGATTAGATTCGGAGACCTTTAATCTCTAACCGTAGCATCCCAAAATGTTCCTAATCATAGGTTATCAAATGGGCATTGATAAACCGTCAAGATTAGCACATATTATGTATGCTCAATTGGGAGGATGGTTAGTCTCAAACCATTTGTGTAGTTGACACTAATACAAGTATGTGGGTGCTCATTAGTGAATGAGTACACTGAACGCGATCAACCGTAGTTCTCGTATGGAGTATTTATCTATATGTCAAACGAGAACTCATAGTTGCAATAATGTAAATTAGTCCTTAGACCTGAGGCATCATGGTTGTCCTGTGATGCGTTATTGATCTTTGATAGCTCTTAAAGGCAAGCCGTAAAAGATTTGTCTTAAGTGTTGTTGGGATCTCTTAATTCATCATAGGGGCATGTGAATGTACAATAAGGAATCTCTACTTTCGATAAAGAAGGAGAATGTTTCAAGATGTGATTCAGTAAATCTTTGGCCAAAGTATTTTGAGCTTGATTTAGAAAGTTGTTCTTAATCATGTTCTTTTGAATCACATGAGGTTGTAAATCATATTAGGGGTTTGACATAATCAATCCGTACCCTAATAATATGATTTGAAACATTGTATAAGAGAAGGATCGTATTGCATTGTAATTCCAACTGAATAGGTTCTTCATCTATTCTGATTAGCTCGGGTAGCCTTGATATATTGCTAGATGTCACTCTTGGCTTGTGGAAGTCCTAGGATTGATTGTGATCAATCCAAATAAAGGAAAAATTAAAAAGGGGTTTTAATTCCAGTTGGTTAGAAAGAGTTCTAATATTTTTCCACTGCCTTGCTAATTAGAACCTAATGGATCGCACACCTTAAATGGTTAACTTTGAGTAATACAAATGAGAATGAGGAAATCAATTTGATTGATTTGATGTGGATGATTTACTACGTGTAAAAACGTATTTGGGCCTCGGTAATAGTTAACGGGAAGCCCAAATGGTTGGGTATCAGTCCAAGGGCTTAAGACACCTAAATATTATGGTTTAAGTGTCATAAGGCCCAATTTTGGAAGCCCAATGGGTTTTGGCCGAAAATGCTTAAGTAAGTATGTATGGGAATTGTTTCCATAAGCTCATTAACACAAAAACACAATCCAACATCAACCAAATGGGTTTGGGAGATCAAAGAGAGAAAAAGAGAGTTTTCAAGAGTGAAACACTCTCATCTTTCTAAGTGGTTTAGATTGAAACCAATCTTGAGAATCTTGCACTAGCATCCAAGTATCCTCAAGATACTTCTTCTCATCTCAAGGTTCCATTGGTGTGGAGACTTAGAGGCCATATACTTTTGTGGCTCACATGGAGGAGAAAGATCAAAGATCAAAGAGGAGATCAACAAAGAGGAAATCATCAAGAGAAGACCAAACACAAATTGGTTCATATAATTGCTTCAAGGGTAATTAGATCTTATCCTTTCTCTTGAATTTTCATTTATGAAAAACATATCAATGTTCATGGCTTAAGATACTTGGAAGAAAGTTTTGTTTTTGAATTTAAACAACCACCTTAGACTTCCGCTGCGATTAATTTGATTAAATGCATGTTTAATATTCAAATGAACTTTGGAAAAATGTTTTGAAATTTCCAACAGTCAATGCCTTCCTTCTGGGCATAGCCTTTTGCTACCAATCTGGCTTTGAATCTTACATTGTCTTTTCCCAAAGATTCCATCTTCTTGGCATACACCCATTTACAACCAATTGCTTTCTTCCCCTTTGGTAACTGAACCAGCTTCCAAGTCTCATTTTTATGAAGAGCTTTCATCTCCTCATCCATAGATTTCTTCTACTCCACGCTCTCTGAACTTCTGACAGCTTCTTTGTAGGCGGATGGAATATCATCTTCAATAACGGGAAATGCATATGCCACAATATCAGTAAACCGAGCAGGCTTTCGAATTTCCCTTCTCGATCTTCTGTTTGCAATGTAATCTTGTTGCTGTGGAGGCTCTTGGGTAGGTGCCTCCTCTTCATCATCATTGTCCTCATCATCAGAATCAACTGTAGGACTAGTGTCTGTAACATCAGACCTTACTGGAGCAACTGGAGTCTTCAGTAACTCCACCTGCTTTGAACTACTCATGGTCTTGGTTGCTTCAATTTCAACTTCATGCTTGTTCTGATTAACCATAGCAGCCTCATCAAAAGTCACATCTCTCTTACAACAAATTTCTTCTCATCTGGGCACCAAAGGCGGTATCCCTTCACGCCAGTGCTAAAGCCCATAAACAGAGCTTTCTTTGCTCTTGGATCCAACTTGCTTTCCCTGACATGGTAGTAAGCAGAACAACCAAATATGTGTAAATACTTGTAATTCAGTACAAGGTTTACCAGACCATACCTCCATGGGTGTTTTCCCCTCGTTCGCAGCGCAGGCAACCGATTAATGAGATGTCTTGCATAACTAATCGTCTCAGCCCAAAAAGCCTTGCCTAATCCAGCATTAGACAACATACACCGAACTTTCTCAAGCAAAGTACGGTTCATGCGCTCCGCCACCCCATTCTATTGCGGTGTCTCCCTAACCGTGAAGTGCCTCACAATACCCTCATCTTGACAAACTTTCAAGAAATGATCAGACTTATATTTACCACCATTGTCTGATCTGAAAGTCTTGATCTTTCGACCGCTTTGCGTTTCAATCATCTTTTTCCACTTCAGGAATATCTTCAAGACTTCATCTTTACGCTTCATGGTGTACACTCATATTCTTCTAGAGAAATCATCAACAAAGGAGACAAAATAATGGCTACCTCCCCAAGATGCATTCTTGGAAGGTCCCCAAACATCAGTGTGAATATAATCTAGAGTGCCTTTAGTGTGGTGAATAGCAGTATCAAATTTCACTCTAGTTTGCTTACCAAGCACACAGTGTTCACAAAATTCCAATTTGCATGCCTTTGCACCCTTCAATAAGCCTTGCTTCACCAATCCTTGCAACGCTTTTTCACCAGCATGCCCAAGACGCATATGTCATAACCTCGTGGTGTCTGTGCTATCCGCGTCAGCGCTTCCGTGACAGCTGCTCCACCAATAACTGTACTCCCCTGGAAGAAATACAAGTTATTTCGTCTTGTACCTTTCATCACCACCAGTGCCCCGTACACAGCTTTAAGAACTCCACCGTCCATGGTGATCTTGAGACCCTTGGATTCTAAAGCGCCCAATGAGATGAGATTCTTCTTCATATCCGGTACATACCGAACATCACTCAATTCTCTGACTGTTCCATCATGCATCTTCAAACAGATTTTGCATATCCCTTGTGTTTTACAAGCATTATTATTGCCCATCAAAACAACTCCACCATCCAGCTCCTCGAAGCTAGAAAACCATTCCCAAATGGAACACATATGATAGGTGCAACCTGAATCCAAAATCCACTCCTCGGAGTGACCATCAGCAAATGAACTAGCCAAAGCAAACTCAAAATCATCATCTCCAGATTTTGCAACATTTGCTTCAAAATCCGCTTTCTCCTTCTCTTTGTTCTTCAATTTGGGGCAGTCTTTCTTCCAATGACCCTTTTGGCGACAAAAGGCACATTCATCTTTAGCAGGAAACTTTCCTCGTGACTTTGAACGATATTTTCCCCGCTTCCCATATTTTCTTTCCTCTGTTCGACCCCTTGCAACCAGTGCCTCGGTTTGTGGATTTTGAGTCTTCAATTCCTTCTTACGACACTCATGATTCACCAACGCCGCAGACATCTCCTCAAGTTTCACCTCGGATTTTCCATACAACAAAGTAGTTGTCAAATGATCATAATCATCAGGCAATGAATTTAACAAACATAGTGCATTATCCTCGTCAGGAATTTTCACATCAAGGTTTGCTAAATCAGCAAGTATTTTATTATAATCATTGAGGTGTTCGTGCATAGAAATACCTGAACGATATTGAAATTGGAAGAGTCGCTTCTTCAAGAAGAGCCGATTTCCTGCGCTCTTGGTCATATACTTCTCCTCCAATTTCGTCCAAAACTCCTTAGCAGAAGTTTCCTTCATATACGGGCATTTCAACTCCTTATCAAGGAACGATCGAATAGCAGCACAAGCATGAAGATTAATTCGCGTCCACTACTTGTCATCAAAATCTTCTGGTTTATCCTCCAGAACCATATCCAACTCTTGTTGATACAACACATCCATAACTTCACATTGCCACATACCAAAATTATTAGAGCCATTGAATTTATCAACCTCTAACCTTGTAGTAGCGATAGGATGTCTATTGGATGTAGGTGCCAACGAAGACGATGTCGACTCCTTCTCCTTCACAAGTTCGTCTTTATCTCCAGCCATCTGCTTGGCACTGTTCACACTGGAGCAGTTCACTGTTCACAGAAACTGTAGCACCGGCACTATTCACGGAACTGTAGCTCCAACGGATTTTTCACTCCTACGAAACCCAGTTTAAAACTGGAGCTCTGATACCACTTGTTGTGCGGAAGCGTCAACCAATTGTGAGTGAAAAATAAACAATAACTGGCATGAGATAAATAGAACACAAAACACAACATCAAAAAGAACACCAAGATTTATACCTGGTTCCGGCAATGCCTACATCCAGTTTGGAGACGACGGAGTAATTCACTATAACCAAAGAGAGTATACAAAGTGTTTATCACTCAAGAAAACCCAAAGCCCCAAATACACCCAAGTCTCACTCTCACAACAATTGAAGAGAAAACAATGATACAAAGCAAAGAACAATTAGAGAGATTTCTCTCTTTGGCTAGATGCCTTTCTTGCTATTTTTCTATTCTACTCAATACTTGGTGGGATGCTTCAAATGGAACCATTTGCTTCCAATTTATAGCCAAAAATGCAAGAGTGTGAATGCAAGCTTCAACTATTCATTTGTTGGCTACCAAACTTACCAATGGATGGTTACCAAACAATCCACCCTTTTTGACCTCATAGTAAGCCAACATTTACTCACATGGGCAACTAACTTTGACTCACATGGGCAACTTCAAAATTCTTCTACATTTGAGCCAACTTTCAACATGGGTGATGAAAGAGTATGGCATAAAGGAGTGATGGACTAAATTGATTACTCTTGGTCCACAAGGTCCAGAGAGACTTTTACCCAGGGCCTTATGTTTTTGGAAGAGTGGTGAAGTACTGGTGCTTCTCACTGACAAATCAAGGCAGGAACTAGTATCACTAGACCTTGAGAGCAAACAGTTTAAAAATCTTGGGATTTCTGGATATCAATATTGCAATGTTGGTTTTTATAAAGAGAGCCTCCTCTTACTCGACAAGAGTGATGCAGAGTCTTACTAAGAGGAAGAACAGGTGATGTTATTAGTGTTGAGAACAGAACATTGCTTTTCAAGAAAATTTTAATTCTTTGTTTGCAGATTGTTATGTTCATTAAAAGCCTGATTGGTGAGTAAATTGATGCGCGTTCATTGTTATGTTATGACTTGTTGTGGGTTCTTTTTGTCAGCTGATTATCTTTCTTGTTCTATTGCTAGAACACAACTTGTGACTATAGTCAACTTAGCTCTCATGTAAACTCAATTGGATATCAAAAAGTTGAAGGCATTATAATTATAATATTATCAACTCAGCTCTCATGCAAACACTGTTAGACTGGTCTTTTATGAGTTCTTTTAGTTTTTGACTTATGTAACAACAACTTAGTATGACTTTAGTCGGTGGACTGATGATGCTGTTGCTGCTACTGTTATGAAGTCTGCGTATTCATTTACATGGTTTAATTTGCTGCTGTAATAGGATTGTGCAATAGCTCATTCGTTAATTCCATGTCCACTGGTTCTCATTTGTAAAATAGGTCTTTTTACAATTTAGCTTTCATTTATGTAAGCATGAAGAGGAAATTTCGTGCTTAAGCATTGATTAACCTAGTACTTTTCTTGTTTTCTTTTGTTGCAGATTTGTAGTGCCGTAATGCCTTTTACCCGATGTGCCTGATGCACAGTAACGCCGTTCTCTTGTTATCTCATATACTAACATATTTTCGTTTTCTTGGTTATTGTGTTGCAGATTCGTAGGGCAGTAGTGTTGTATGCCTGATGTGGTGGTGAATTTACCTAGCATGGAACTTGTTATCTGTAGTGCTGATGTGCTTTCTGTAGTAGTTGTTGGACTATTTATTCTTCAGCTTTTGAAAAACTGTAATGGAACTATGGAAGTATCTATCTAGTTACTAATTTCCTTTGGCTTTGCACCAGTTTAAATGCTTCTGCAGTTTTCTCGTATTTTTTTGTGTAATTTTTCCTGAGCTCAACGATTGACAGTAGAGTTCACTTTTAAGCGACAATGGTGAGGTGAAATTGTACCCACTTTTAAGCAACTGCAAATCTTCTTGGAATAGCCCTCATTTGATTACAAACATGTGATAGTTTGTCCATGAGGTTCCATTTTTCAATTACATTTCTTTGGATGAGCATTTTATCAACATGTAATCATTCAAGACTAGTTGTAGTCTTGTGTAGAGGATAGAACTGTTTCAGCATTTGAATTGTTGATCATAGCATTGAAGCATATTTCATTCATACACTCTATCTCAAGGAATAAAATTAATAATAATCTATATATATAAAGCAAAAGGCGAATGATAAAACATTCAAAATACCATAGAATGTCATTGGTTGATGCAAACATTAAGAATTGAAATTATTAATTAAATAAAGATAATATGGTAAACTTTTTCATATTTAAAAAAATTAGAATTAAAAGAAAAATCAGATAATGGATCCTATTTTTATGAAACACAACTACCCATTATCTTTTTTAATTCTAAAATAAATTTTAATTTTTTTTAAGATGCCTATCGTAGGCGTAGAAGCACGTGCGAAGAGGCTTTGAGACAGAGAAAAATGAGGTATTAGACATAACAATTGTTATTAATTAGGATTTGAGACAGAGTATTTCTTTTTGGGTTTTAATACATAGTTTTCAAATTTTGTTTTGGATTTGGTAAAAAAGGAGGCCCAAATTCATTGGGTTTGTTTAAATTAGAAAAGTAAAATACAATTTTACCCTTTTTTGTTGAAAAGCCTTGCAAAAATTAGATTTCATCCTTCCCCTCTCTCTCTCGACTGGAAAACAGGGCAGTCATATTCCCAATTTCACGGACCTTATTTCGTCGTCGTTCCTTAACGAAAGTTGCTCGCCATTACCTCCTCTTTCATCTTCCCAAAATACCCAACTCAAACAGCCCGCGTTCGTGGCCAATTTTGGCTGGAATAGTCCAGCATTCGCGGCCTGCTGTCAACCCAATTTCACGACGATTTTCTGTTGCCGTAACGACCTTATCTTATCTTCATTCCTCCACGAAAGTTGCTCGTCATCACCTCTTCTATCATCTTCCCAATATACCCGACCCAAACAGCCAGCATTAGTGGCCAATTTTGTCTAGAACAATCAAGCAGTTTCCGTTTGTGGATTGCAGTTTCTGCCTTTTTCTGCAATGCCAATGCAATTTCCGTCGATCGCTCAAACATTTCAATACAAGTTTTGAAGCTTGAACTCAAAGCATATTTGGTTAATTTCACATTCAAATTGGCATAACTTAGCTGCTAATGGACATCGAAGTTGTGTTGTACAATTTATCTATGTGGAAAAATTGGAAAAATGTAAAATCAAACAATCTCATCAAGACAAGTTTAGGGTCCACTTTTCCATTTCATTCATTTTGATGATCAATGCTAACCCATGCCATCTTGGAAGTTAATGATCTTAATTATCATGCAATTTTGAATTTAATTATAAACCCATCTCATGTCTCTCATCAATGCTAAACCCATGCCATCATTTTGATCAATGCTAAACCCATGCCATCATTTCCCAGCAGTAAGCAATAAGCAATACACCGTTTCATCTATCAATCATCCATAGATTTGAGCAGTCAAAAACACATTAAAAAGGAGCTTAAAGATATTAAGAATGACCGTAACCCTTTGTACAAAGCAGTAGATACGGTAAAAGGGAACATCTCTCATTGGCATGCCACAATTATGGGACTTCCTGAGAGCCCATATGAAGGAGGTTTTTTTAAGCTTGATCTTGAATTTCCCTCTAGCTATCCATTTGAGCCCCCAAAGGTGAAGTTTATTACCAAAGTGTACCACCCAAATGTCAATGGCAATGGAAGCATTTGCCTTAACGTCCTCAAAAACGAATGGACCCCTGCCCTTACCATCCCTAAGGTGTTGATCTCAATCATGTCCTTGCTAACTATACCTAACCCTGACGACCCTCTCGGCAAGGATGTCGCCCACGTCTACAAGACGGATCTACAGGCCTACAACGCCACTGCAAGGGCATGGACGACTCTCAGGCATGTTCAAAACAAATAATATGGACGTACTCTCAATCAACTCTTTCCCAGCTTTAGAATAATACCATGCATGCATGCATGTATGCTTCCCTTCGTTTAAATGAGGAAAATAACTGAAATTTAGCTAAAAATAGACAAATTTAAGAGAAGAAATTGGCAATTCCCTTGTTCGGCAAGTTGAGCATGGAATTTATTAAATGACGAGCGGAAAAATCATGGAAATTGGTGCATCAAATTCCTAAGCTTAACTTCCATTAAAATAGGCATCATTTCACAATTTTCATAGTGACATTTACAAAATTCTATCATTTATAACATTCAACATACATAAATCCAAACATTAAAATCTTCAATTGTCAGAAGTTGAAACGATGAAAATTGAAATTCCATTATTTAATTATGTTGTTTACAATATTTGGCTACCATCAATAATAAAAGAGACTCCATTTTCTACGAGTTCATGTTTATGTTCACATCTCAAATAATTCTATTGGATTTCATTGCATTTCATATCGTTCGATAAGGATATCGCCACGTGTACACTCATGGACCTCAAAAAGAAGTTGTAAATACCCCCAAAAGATTCCTAGAACCACAATAGTGCCACTCGTGTATAAGTATAATGAGCCCAATTGTAAATTCAAGATATTCTTGAGGGCATATCTCCATCACCTCCTGCTTCTAAATTCTTCCCTAAATCATCCAAACAAGTCCTATAAACTTGTGGACCTAAGACGTTGATGCTCTTCAGCAGCATATACCAACCTCTCACAAAAATTACCATATCTTTCTGTTGGGGATACAAATACATACAACTTTCCCATATCAAAAACACACACGCAACTTTCACAACTCCACCATGGCTGCTTCTAGCATGTTTAAGCTATCATTTTTCCTGAGCCTTCTTTCCTATCTGAACTTGGGTTTGTGGCCACAAACTCATAGCAGCTTGGCCATATTTCCACCATCATGTAACAGCATAGAGTGCCCAAGCTTTGACACAATTGAGGTTGGCAGTGATTATGAAGTCCGTCGATACAATTCGAGTGAATGGATATCCACTTCTCCTATTCAAGATATCTCTCTTGTTGAAGCCACCAGAACTGGCTTCTTACAGTAAGTTTGTTTTCCCTTTTTTATTGTTCATGTATTCTTGCTAAGCTAGAATTATTATGGGAATGGCTTAATTCGAAATGTTTTATGGACGTGGAAAAATTATTGTATGTGCCGCTGTGCCGGTTATATATAGGAGTTTCGTTGTTAGATTTTATATGATGGTTTTCACATGTATGTTGCGTAAGAGGGAGGGAGGTGATGTACGTAGTCACAATATAATTGTACTGAAGAAATGAGGGAACTTTGGAATTTTTTGCGTTCATTGATGATGGTTTTTTGGTTTTTTTGTCACAGGCTGTTTGAGTACATTCAAGGGAAGAACAAGTACGAAGAGAAAATAGAGATGACTGCCCCAGTGCTCAGTGAAGTTTCACCAAGCGATGGACCCTTTTGTGAATCTTCATTTGTGGTGAGCTTCTATGTGCCAAAGAAGAACCAAGAAAACCCACCACCAGCAGAAGGCCTCCATGTCCAAAAATGGAAAACCACATATGTTGCGGTGAGGCAATTCAGTGGGTTTGTATCAGACGACAGCGTTGGAGAAGAAGCTGCTGCCTTGAAGGCCAGTCTTGCAGGTACTATTTGGTCTGCCGCCATCGAGAAAAGCCATGCGGCTGATCATACTTCAGTTTATACTGTTGCACAGTACAATTCCCCATTTGAATTTGATCATAGGGTGAATGAGATCTGGTTGTCGTTAGATGTGGAAGACGGCGTTGCAGTATAAGCGTGAGAGGAGAACAAAACCACCATGCTTTATGTCTAATCTCTTGTAGAGATAGGCATTGTGACGGTGAATAGGTGGCTAAAGTTTTTATGGTGGGGAAATCCAAACCCGCTAATTATCAGTTTACTTCTTTTTGTAGTGAGAAATGTTGTGTTACCCAGTATCAAACTCTGTTACAGTTTACACAGAATAAAGAGGCTACCTTACTGTACGGAATTGTAGCTAGTCAAGTTGCCTTAATTTGTAACACTAAATGAAGCTTAGAAATTTCTGGTTATATGTAGCGACATAGTTCATATCTGGCAACGCAACAACGGCTTTTAAGGGTCATATGCAACTCCATTGAAATCAGTATAACCGACATTTGACATCAATTCCCTCCATGCTAGACAAAAGTCATGGAAGGAAACAAGTCCCATGACAACGAAACAAACTTTTTCCACTCTCCATGAATACCAACAATTCCAAGATTTTATGAGCTCTACAAGTGAGACAAATTTGTTTATGAGAAAAGATATTCAAAGAACAGATTGAAGCGAAGGGAAATCCCTGGACTTTACAATTTTCAGCAATAATTAGATAGCTAACAAAGAAGATGGTTACATTTACTTGTTTTAATACCGAACTACATGCCCCAATCAACAATACATTGAAAACAAAAATTTTGAGGCACAGCTCCTACCAGACTAAATCACCTACTTAATCAGTTGTACTCATGGATTAAAGTTTACAATTATCAGAAGTTCGGTTGAGAAAATGTACTGGGTTACTCCCATATCTTACAAAAGTGCTGCATTTACCATCTGGAGGGTGTGCAGTTGATGAATCACTGACCTGTTTTGAATAGTTTCGATTCTGTACTGTGTCAATGGGATGGGTTGACAAGTAAGAATCCAACAAAAGGCCCTTGTCCTGAGAAACAAACTTAGTGTTTGGCCTACTATTTGAAAATTTTCTGCATGAAACAGAACTGCGAGAATACTCCGGAGTATATAAGGTGTTGAAAATCGACGAGATATTGCCTGCATCAGCATAATCTACTGTACTAAAAGAGTCTCTAGTACTCTCAGTTGTGAAAGAGGCCTCATCGGAACTTGTAAAAAGGGACCAATCGCTTGATGTAGCATCAGAGAACGCCACGCCGACGGGCTCACCATATGTTTCCGTCATTGGGAAAACATTCCCATTAGAACTCCTAAAGACGTCACTCGAGGTACTATTGGCAAAGCTATTTGTGACTTCTGGCCTGATATCATCTGGTAAATGCACTGGGCTAACAAATTGGCTGCTGTGTTTGCTTTGACCTGGCCTTGACTTCTGAGCTTTTGACATGCAATTTTCAACATTTGGAACTTGCTGCCTAAAAGATTTTCCAGTGAATGCTCTTTGAGGGCGGGGACAAGACCTAAGGACAAAAAAAAATTCAAAATTCAAAGAGAGCTTGGAGGGTTCACAAAAGATAAATGAATATATGGCACAAACCACACAGCAAATATCCATTGCAAACCACATGGCATGGACACCGCCAGCTGAACCCCTCTTCACACTACCATAGTTGGTACTATTTAGTAAATGCTAATATATTCCAACATCTACTTATGTAAATGCTAATCAAAACCCCAACAAAAAGAAAAAGGTAAGGAAAGAGATCATAGAGGATTTTTTCAACCTCAATAAGTCTTACCTCTTGTAAAATAAAATATATGCTCCTTCCACCATAACCTGGCTCATTGATACGGGCTGAACCTGTTTATGAAGCTTCATCAACTTTAGGACCAATTAATTGAAGAAAAATAAAACAAAAAACATACACACTTGTTTGTCCGAGATATGTACCAAAGGGAACCATGTCAATACTTTAAAGGCATAAACGCAAATGAGAGATTCCTTTCCATTTTTGCTTATGGAATAAAATGCAGATCCACTCCGTCAATTGTTGTTGTGAGTATAACATAGAGATTTCATAAAGCAGTACCCTTTTATTTATAGTGACCAACAGACCTAATTACAACAATAGGGCTTTCACAAAATTTTAATTTACATTTGAAGGGCGTTAATGTCTTATCAATTTCATGACATTGATAAATGGAGGCTCTATCACACACATTATATTTTCAGCAAACTGGGGATTCTTCAATATACAACCATACGAGCATTAATGTGAAGAACAATGGAGGACATCGTGTGTTTGAGGGGAATATTTTTGTCATTCAATGAGACAACAGATCATCTTTCTTTTTCTGCAAAGTTCTCATTATGTTCTTATTGCCACACTGTTCATTTCAAAGATTGAGAAATATCCAAATTATATTGTAAGTTTGGAAGAATAGGTTTGAAGTAGGTCTCACAATCTTTTTTTTATTGTCCTTGAACCTAAAAACCCAAACTCAACAACCAAAATGTTTCATAAAAAATTGGACAAGGAATGACAAATACATTATTTTAATATTGAATGACTGACCAAAGAAATTAAAGTCTAAATATTATGTTGGTCTTTTGGCTTTGTGAAACTATAATCCAAATATGGGCAGGAAGAAACAAAACACATTCACTCAGTAGGTAAATTCAGAATCAACCCCCAATTTTATTTTATTTTCGGCAAATGAAATTTCATCACTGTGAAAACTCCCCAAAGCCTTGCACTGAAATGTTAATGAGGAAATGCATTTACCTGAGTGTCATCTATCCTGAACCAATTGCCTCGCATGTCTTTCACATATGCCACATAATGTCCAGAGAAAGATGCATTCTGCGTATCCAAATGCACCACAACGGCATAGAGCAAGTAAAGTGGAGGAATATCGCCCTTCCCAGTCATAAATGGAACCATATCCAGCATGTCCGGAAAAGTGATGCACTTGTTTATTTTCCCATATTTTCCCTCCTGAGGAAAAACCAGCCATGATTTAATAGTCCAGCAAGCGAAGTAGTGCCAAGAAGAAAATGCCAGGAAGCCCTACAATTATCTAGCAGTAAGGTGTCAACCCAGAAACTCTTTTTTATGGGTAGAGGTTGGAATCACAAGATGACTAGGATTTGAATTTTGACTTGCATTTCTGTTTCAGTGACTTTAAGTGATAGTCATAAAATGCTGTTCACTAACTCAACTTGATTACCACTCCTGCTTAATACCAAATCAATTAAGTTTCAAAAATCTGGATACGGTACAATAGCAGCTTTTATAGTTCCCAAAGAAAGTTGAAAATAACTGGTTATATTATAGGCTTTAGAAGGCACCCAAAAACCCCTCTCAACACTAAATCATACTGATACCTGAAATCTCTTCAAGACAATTGTCAGGATATTTGGAGCTTCATGTATGCTCAATTGCTTCCTGGCTCGAACATATGCAGCACACCTTTTTCCCCAATGATATGAGTTTGTAAGTTATTTTTGTACTGTAAAACTAAAAACTTATACATTATTTGGGATCCAAAAAAGTAAGGTCATCAAACCTTCCACATCTGTACATGTTTTCTCCATCCAAATCTTCAGGGGTGGTAAACTGAGTCAGTGCATCCTCAAGTGACTCAACCCAACCAAATATTTCTAATGTTAGATCCATGATGTTTTCATATCGTTCCGACTCATGATGACATCTCAAACACTTGACCTGGTGGCATCAAGATTGATTCATCCATGATAATGTGGACAAAAAGTAGAATAATTTTTTTATAAAAAAAACTATTAAAAAAAGTAGTTTTATGGGAGGATGATTCATGACCGAAAGAATGTGCAAGTATGCAATGAGCACCTTTGATCTGAGGTGCCCACCAAATGTATGTTGTATAAAAGTTGTTTCTTGCAATCTGGGATCAACCTTGTTTTCACCACCTAGCCCCTCCAAGCATATAGATTGCATTGATGTAATTAGAAGCCTGGATAAAGACAGCATCATATACAAAAACTCCTTCATCAAAATCTGAAATTTCAATTCATTAATTTGAATTTCCAAAACTTAATATAATATGGAAGTTGGAGACAGATGCAAATGCCAGAACATCAGTGTCAAGAAAACACACATAACTGGAAAATTTTGACAGACCTTAAAAATTCATGTGCATCTTCCTGACTTCCATCACCAATTTGGCAATTAATACTCCTCATGTGAAAAAGAATTCGGCTAGGAGAAAGGGGGCCCCCACTTTCTCGTAGCATCATCACATGTTGCTCCAGTTCACACATGAGACACCAGTCTTTACCACAACCTAGTAGAATACCATAAACAAAAGTGATTCACATGTGTATTCAAACAAAACACCACCATCCAAATTCATTGACTAATTTAAAGGGATATGAGAAAAGGTAAGTACAGGCGCTTGAATGTGATCTACGAAGCAAATACATAATGAGAGGCTTTGTGCAGGTTAAGCACTGCAAGACGGCATTTGCATAGCAACTGCAAGAAAAAGTTATAATAAAATAAAGTGGCATGGAAGATTCAAAGAAAACACATAAGCTCATGTTCATTCTTTCATGCGCATAAAACAATGCTTGGTCTTTCTGTTACAAACCCACAACACGCCAAAATATAAAATAATTAACGGTTGGGTTTTAGGACTTTATTCAGATGAATCCCCTGATCAACAACCAGTCTGCACCACACAGTACATTAGTCATCTTTTAGTCAAACTTTATCTCTAGTATCACTTGTATATAAATTTTTAGGTATTAAAAAAAAAGTAAAGGTAGTTATAAGAAATCAACATCAAGAAAGTCCGGGAAGGTTATGTACACGATCACGAGGAGTTTTCATTTCTATCACGTGGATCCCATTTTTAAGCTCATGACCTAGTAATAATACCATACATAAACTATCATACTTTACCTGTTCCCACAATTCAAAAGGCCTCGTGGTGATAAGTCAAAGACTTCACACTGAAAGTACTTCACAAACTCATCATAAGGGAAGAGGACCTGAGAGTCAAAGAGCATATATCAGTGACAACGTGCATTCAACTCAGAACACAGAGGAATAATATAATTCATGGAGGAGGTGTTGTAAATAACTCAGGAGATCGTCCATTCAACAAATGAAATGGGGATTCAATGAAACAGAGAGTAGACCTTCTTGGTTTTGTGTCGATAACCATTGACTTCAGGGACATCCTCTCTGGTTATGGTTTTTGGCTTCTTTAGACCAATCATCTTCATGATCCTTAAGTTTGCAATTCCGTTGCTCCCCTGTGTGGTGGTATCTCTCATTCTAGCTACTTCTGCATCACAAACATAGAATTATAGGAACTATACTGTACAAAATATGTTTAAAGAGTAGTGGTTTACTAGACTGACTGGAATCTTCAGCAATGTGTCCCTGCGTCTCTATCTCTGAGCAATACTGCTCTCCAGAGACTTCCATTGTTGATTTGGGCAATTTAGACACCTTGGTCCCAAGAGAATACGGAGCTCTTTTAGCCTTTACGCTGGCCTTCAATGCAGTCATTTCAGTACATTTGAACTCTGTTGTTTCAACATTGGATGTTGTTTCCCCTTTAAGGGGATTTCCTCCAGTTGGAATGAAGTCCAACCCAATTTCATGCACATCTTTTCCGCATTTGGAAGAATATGACAAGGATGTTAATCCAGAGTTGCTTCTTGATTCATAGATATTGCCATGTTGACTTTGAAACATTTCATTCTCCTGCACTGTATTTCTTGAAGTAGCTTGTCCTTTTATATAATTGTCAGAAATATTGAAACTTTGTTTCTTACGATTTTCTTCCTCTGATAAGTGAGAGTCAAAATTTCTTAACTGCAACCAACAGTTAAGCATAATTATTAGACATCAAACACAAAAAGTAAAGAAAGATCAAAGATAACAAAATAGCAAAGTGATGCAAACCTTATGCTCCATAAAAACATCTTTTGATGAAATAGCATTAGAAGGGGTTGATTGGGTAGTCCAACCACAGGATGCTTCTTCAGAAGAATCAAATGCAATTCCAACTTTTTTTCTGAACAGTTCTCTGTTGGATTTTCGGAAACCCGCTTTCTCTCCAGCATGGGGATTTGAGAGGGATCAACTGAAGCACAGTCAACCGTAGCAGCAGGGACACCAGTGCTTATAGAAGGATACATTATATTATCAGCTGGTGCTTCCTCAGCCAAAATCTGCTCCATCTTACACCCAAAGTACTGTGAATTGATGCTGTCATTAAGTAAGAACTTCTCATGAAAAGATTCTCCAAACAAGACAGACTTAGGGGATGAGCTTGAACTAGAAGGTTCCAACTGCAGGCATTCTTGCCTGTGAACTTCCCTCCAATGAATTATTTGACATTTCCCAGAACTGCATATAATTAGTGTAACCATTTAGAGAAAAAAGATCATGCTGCCCCTTCAGTTCATAATGAGAAATCTTTTTTAATAAGCAGTTCATAGTGAAAAATATGTATCACAAGCATTTGCATCTTTCTATTTTTTTTGTTCTCCTTTATTTCATTGGTTGTGCCAAATTTGGTACAACACAACACAAGGATGAAATACCAAAATTAGCTACTTGGCTTTAGTTAGCTGAATGCTGCACACCTTTTTCCCCTTTTCAATTTTTATGTGAGTGGGGCATTCTAAGTTCCCATTCACAGAAAATATTGTCCTTGTATATCTCCCACAACCTTAATATGCTTAAGGTACACTATCAAATAATACTTAAGTTCATTGCATGAATAACCACCAATTCTGTAGTGCATAAATCACAATGGTTGGAATACTAAAATTTTAAATTAAGTTTCAATTTGCTTTACTGGAGAAGCAATTTTTTAATTGAAAAAATAGGAAGAATATACTGACAGACCATCTTCTTGCTGTAAAATTAGAGCGTACCAATATCTGACAGACTTGCATCTAGAACAGCGGGTTGTTCCCGGACTAAAGCATCTGGCACATGCATGAAGTCCATTCTTCGAAGGAGACACAGGAGGAATAAAATCAGCAACAGCCATTGCTTCTGCTCTAAGTGCTTCTTCTGCAGCCAGTTGAGCAAGCAAACTTACCCTCTCTCTCTTCTTAGATGCCTCACTCCATTTTCCAAGTAAAACGTAAGCAACCAAAGGCAGCACAATGAAAACCAGAAACAGGGCAGGTATATCAGCTTCCCTTGGCTCAAGCATGTCCTCACCAGCATACTCATGTCCAATACCCCGTCAAAATCACTAACCGGGAGATGATCTCTTCAAGTTAGAAAAGTTCAAGTAAGTTGACATCTGAGTTGGCAGCATGAAATGCAAGATAGATCATATTCCACTGGGACTACCACTCAGACCTGTCAAATTTTCAGATTCATATTTTTACAGAATGTAGTTCCGGTTGAAAACAGAATTTCAATACTGTATTTTCCTTTTCAGTACAGAACACTATAAATAATTACAGACAAATCAAAGAAAACCTGATTAAATTCTGAGCCTTGAATTTAAAACAGATTTGTTCATTCAACTTAAAAGTTTAAAAAAAAAACAGGAAATAAGAAAAACTGCTTGTCCAAACAATAACAGAACCAATGTGACCCGTAATAGAATCAATGTGAACAGCTACAAATCTCTCCCATTTGAGCATACCCATTATTCAAAATGGAAATCTAAGACAACCCTATTTAAGAAATCCATCTAGTTTTCTCAATCTTTGCCACTAGCGTGGAATACTGCTAACCAAATCCCTAACAAGACCCACCAGTTCCTTCCAGTAGACTCAAATTGACCAATAACTCCTCCCAGTACACTACTTTGACAAACATAGTCTTCTATAATTGCAGAAACCAGCAAAGAAATCCTCTCATTTGAGTTAAATGAGAAAACAAAAAGGAGCCCACTAGAGAACAAGCAATGTAAATCTGAGATTCAAGTGCAGAATAGTGAAAACATTTAAAAAGTACAGAAAAATAAAAAATGAAACAGCAAGAAGCATACCTCATGCACAAGCAAGAAATCTAAGCAAAACCAAATAAACAGTCTGAGCTGCCTCTCCTTCTCCCTCTTTTCTTCTTCTGGAAAGAAAAAAAAAATTTGATTCTTTGAATCCTCAGACGGTAAGCTCAAAAACAAACACTCTTTCTCTGTTCTGCTCCAGTCCTCTCTTTGCTTCACTTCACACTTCGTAACCCCTTCACACTTCACCTTTTAATACTAAGAAACTCTCCCCTACATCCTCAAAAACCCAAATCAGTGTGTGCTCATTGAGACCCTCAACACGTGGCTCGAACCCATTTGGTACTAAGCCTGCAGACGCGGGACCCGCCTGACCCATGTTACAGACAAATGACAAAAGCTGATTGATTGATTGACTTGGAGCCGTGGGATCTAGACTGTGGGTGGACTAGGGAGGGAGGTCAGGGTCAAAAAAATGTAAAAATGACATAATGGGGGGTTAGAGGGCGGGACCCACTGGATGATGTTCCCAATAATTTTTAACACGGGGCCACGTTTAATGGTCGATTCATGAATTGAGAAGAGGATAATTGTTTGCGGAGGCAGAAGACATCATGAATTTTTTAAAAATGAGTGAGAAAAAGTACTGCGGTTTAGAATAAAATATTGATTTTTTTTCCTTAAATAATAAATAATTAAAAAATATTTTATTTTAAATTTCAAAAAATGTTGGGCGACTGGTGTCTGATGACTTGTTTGGGGGTCGTGATTTTAATGCCTCAATGTCAAATATGAGAGAATATGACCCCCTTCTCCCCTCCTCCTCCTTTCAGAATAGAATTCTTGTCTTGTTCCCGGATCTCTAATCTCCATGCCCTATGCATCCAATTCAACCCATGCTACTTTTAACTTTGGTTATTCATGGCATTTAATACAATCCAATGTCTTGTCTTTGGAGAAAAAGCTACATATATCCTGAAGTGAGTGATACATATGTCATATTATGTGCCGGTGGTAAGCTTATTAAGGCAGAAGGAAATGCAGCTGCACTTTTTCTCGTTGGAAAAGCTATTATAGGTTCCACATATTGCATCTCTGCTCAACATTGAAGGTGCACTTTAGGTGTTCGACGAAAAGCCTAAACGAAATCAGTCTGTTACTGCATTATGCTTTTTTTTTAATATTTTTAATCATTGTACAATTGTACTTTTGCTTAAAAATTCATGAATTTACCAATGCGTATTATATGAAAACCGTTATTATAGATCATGTGACAAGTGTTGTAGAAACATATGTTTCATCACTATGTTCCTAGTAAGTTTATTTTGTTAATCTCATATCATTTTCACAATGTTTTCCAAAAATAAATATTACAAATTTATCACATGGGCGGTTGACGAAAATGACATGTGTTGATTATGCAAAACAAGTAATGTGAAATTTAAGTATGAATTATAACTCTAACCTAACCATGATGGGTTTTGAGACTTTTTGTAATTTCATCATCGCGAAAATGATACGTGTGTCAAAGTGTTATTTGGTTTGATACTTATACTCCTAATGAGAATTGTTCTTGTGTCTTTTTTTTTCCTTTTTTTTGGTTGCCACAATTGTTTTGGTGTCCGTATAGCTTTATATGGAAAAATGTTGACTTGTTTTTCGAATTCCATAAAAAATTTATTGGATGGGATTATGATGCTTTCCCAGAAAATGATACTTATTCGATGTTTCCATATTTGCCAAATATCACAAAGGATTTCACCATTGTACGTGCCAAAAATGCTCCAGCTCTTAAAGCGAAGATGACTGGAGTAGAAGAAAGTGCCGGTAGTCCGATGGACACTGAGACTGTACCAGAATCAACAATGGCTGAAGATGGTTTTGGTCCAAACAACTATTAAAACAGTTAAGTCTTTAAAACAAGGGAAAATGCTACTGACCACCAAGCTATTGTACCACTCTAAACAGTAAGTCTTTAATAGATGGCCTTATTGTGTTGTTGTTCCAAGTTGGTCTGCCTACATGTAGCTAATTTGATCATATATTATCCATTAAAGAAAATCATCATTTTTCCTAGAAGAACTTGCATATTGCAGCGATAACATTGTTTTTGCTATTCTCAACCAATCACATTTTATCATGTAAAAAAGTTATTACGCATGACAGAACATGATTTATTGAAAATAGTAAAACAGTATTATTCCCGTTATATATAAGTTTTTCTCCGTCATTTGGTTAGGATAGATTAATAAAATATTAAAGACTTCACCAGTGTATCACTCTGGAGCAGCCCATCAATGGGTTTGTAGCTAAAGGCTCCTGAGGCCCAGTGCCCTTAAACAAGATTTGAAGCCCATCTCATATGTTCTGAATGTTAATATATATATATATATAATATAAACATACCACGTGGGAATAAATAAAATATTCTTGGTGAACACGTGGGAATAAATAAATATTTACTGATTCATTTGTTCCAATTTAATAAAGAGGGAATGAAAGTGCCGGAGGATCCATCTCACCGTTGAATTTCAAGTAACCAACTTCTTTGCTTTCACAATGCCTTTTCCAAAAGTAGGAGAATTTTCAAAAAAAAAAATTGTCATGGAATCTACTAAAAAATATAATTTATAAATTAAAAATTCGTCCATGCATTATGCAATTCTTTATTCTAACATTTCTACGAGTCGGGGTATAATAAGTTTTTCTCTTGTACTGTCGAGGTTCATACAAAAAATAATTGAAAGAAGAAAAAAAAGTTGAAAAATCTGAAAGCTAATTAGTTTATAAAAATAGATGTAAAACTCTTACTTAAAATTTACGGAAATGAATCTAGCTCTAATGCTAGCATTTATTCAATCACAGCCAATGAATTTAGCCTGAAAAAAAAAAAACAAAACAGAAAATTCAATTTCAATCCCAAATGAAAATGGAACTATACACCCGAAAAAACTGTAAGCAAAACCAATGGCCTGCCAGTGGTTCCCTTCAATAATTCAATCACCATCACCGGTCTCCAACTCCAAAACAACAACAACTACAGCATAAACACTTCAAATCTCACCCACCCTTTCTCTTCTCTGACCTCAAAACCCAAAACCAGAGACACCGCCGTCGCCATGGAAGAAGAAGACCAACAAAATCCACAACAGAGAAGCTACTGGAGCAGATGGAGCAAACACGACTTTTTCCCAGAACCCACATTCCAAAACTTATCTTCATACAAAGACGCACTTTCCCACACTCCTTCTCGCCTCAAAGACCGTCTTCTCCACCGCTCCTCTGACTCCTTTGAGCTCCTTCAGCTCCCGAAACAGAGTGAGAATCGCATGAAGCGTTGCCTCACTTGGTGGGACTTGGTCTGGCTCGGCTTCGGCTCTGTTGTTGGTTCAGGCATTTTTGTAATCACTGGCCAGGCAACCCGTGACTATGCTGGACCTTCCATTGTTCTCTCCTACGCCATCTCTGGTTTCTCTGCTTTGCTCTCAGTTTTGTGCTACACAGAGTTCGCTGTTGAAATCCCTGTTGCAGGCGGGTCCTTTTCGTACCTTCGAATCGAATTGGGAGACTTTGTGGCTTTCATAGCAGCTGGGAATATCCTGCTGGAGGCCCTTGTTGGTTCAGCTGGACTGGGTCGTTCTTGGTCTTCTTACTTTGCCAGCATGTTCAGGACTGATGACACTGACTTTCTTCGAATTCGGGTAAAATCTTTCCCTGATGGTTTTAATCTCTTAGACCCAATTGCTGTTGTGGTGCTTTTGGTTGCCAATAGTATTGCAATGAGCGGGACAAGGAGGACTTCTGTGTTGAATTGGATTGCTTCTATAGCTAGTGCTTTTATTATTGTGTTTATAATAATTGTTGGGTTTGTTCGTGGCAACACTGCAAATTTGACACCCTTTTTCCCATTTGGAGCAGAGGGTTGTTTCAAGGCTGCAGCTGTTGTGTTCTGGTCTTATACTGGTTTTGATATGGTTGCCAATATGGCTGAGGAAGCTAAGAAACCCTCAAGGGATATACCAGTAGGTTTGATTGGTTCTATGAGTTTGATCACAGTGGTTTATTGCTTGATGGCTTTGGCACTGAGCATGATGCAGAAATACACTGAAATTGATAGAGATGCCGCTTATTCAGTTGCTTTCGAAGCGATTGGCATGGATTGGGCTAAGTATTTAGTGAGTATATGTGCCCTCAAGGGAATGACTACAAGCCTGCTGGTTGGGTCTATGGGGCAAGCTAGGTATACCACTCAGATTGCAAGAGCTCATATGATTCCACCCTGGTTTGCTTTGGTTCACCCGAAAACCGGAACCCCCATTTATGCTACTGTCATGGTGACCTTAGTTAGTGCAGTTGTAGCTCTATTCACTAGTCTGGATGTGCTGTCCAGCGTCTTTTCTTTCAGTACGCTGTGCATTTTTATGTTTGTGGCTATTGCATTGCTTGTGAGGCGGTATTATGTTAAGGATGACACACCGAAGAATGATTTGGTCAAATTTCTTATATGTTTGTTTGTTATAATTGGTTCTTCTATTGGAATTTCAGTTCTTTGGAATGCAGACAAGCGGGGGTGGATTTGGTATGTAGTTTTTGGTGTTATTTGGTTATTGGGGACTTTGTGGATGGCATTCCTTCCAAAGCACCGAGTTCCCAAAGTTTGGGGGTTCCGCTTGTTCCTTGGTTGCCTGCATTGTCAATTGGAATTAATGTTTTCCTCATTGGATCTCTGGGTTATGTTGCATTCTTGAGGTTTTTCATTTGCACAGCGGTTATGGTTGCCTACTATTTGCTAGTTGGTGTACATGCAACATATGATGTAGCTCACCAGATTGAACAAGAATCTAAAACTGAAGAGGGAAATCAAAGTGCAAGTTAAGGGGTGATATGCTTGAGGTTTTTCATATGCAATGCAGTAATGGTTGCGTTGTATATGCAACATATGATTTGGCTCACCCGATTGAACAAGATTGGAGAACTGAAGAGACCAATTAAGGGGTCCTGAAGCAGGTAATCGACAATGTTTAGGTTTTTTCATTTTTTGGTCTTCATTATTGTTTAGGATATTGCTTAAGAGAATTTGTGAGTACAAATTGCTTTGGAATGTGTAGTTTGACAGACAATGTTTCACTTCCTCCATCACTCAATATCATTTTTCATATTCTTGTAGTTTCAACTATAAATTCTCAAAACAAAGTTTTCCAAGTAAGTTTTTGTTCAACCTAATTGAATTTGTATTGCAAAAGAATGCACCCTTGTTATTACATCAGTCCATATTGTTCCACATAACATTCGACTTAAGTCAATTCCTTTTAAACCATTTGGAATGAACATATAAGTAGTCAGTTCAAGCACACTATCTTTATACGTTTCCAAAAGTTACAGTTATGTCTGTGTCATATCTGCGCTATTCTCATGATTATATTAGCTTATATACAAACTGTATGTAACTCTGTACCAGAAGATGGCATTTTCCTTAAAAATATACTTTGCAGAACAATTGGAATGATTTTCTTTCCATCCGGATACCCCACCACTTCGTATAGGTATGTTCCAATTTTATGTGCCGAGGCATTAGGCGAAGAGGGTGAAGAGGTGCAATTGTCTCTTACAATGAAAAACTTCCAATTGCTTGAATTAACGGTGTGTTTACTAATCGGGAATTGAATTCCACCTATGGAGGATTCTTGCGTTTACTTCACATCAAGGAATTGAATAGTAAGTGAGGCCATATAAAATTAGGAATTGAATTCCCAATTTTGGAGAAATTCAATTCTTGGGTGGGAGGTAGTATTCTAATTCTTGAAGGACTAACTCATTAGAAATTCATCTTTTCCAAATTTGCTATCTACTTTAACCCAACAACGAGAACATTTTAGTAATTAATATCACTCATACCCCAATTTCATATAGTTTAGTAAACAACTTCAATAAGAATCTGGAATCTAACTCCTCTCAATCCATACGGTTTAGTAAACAACTTCAATAGAAATCCAAAATCTAATTTTCATCAATACAACTCCTCCTCAGTAAACATGCCATAAGTAGTTTTAGCCAGAAAAAAATGCATGGCTAAGGCAAAATGAGGAGAGGGAAGCACTTGTGGTTTTGGTGGACAAAGTAGACCTCTCTTTGACCAGGGTAGTAGGTATATGAAAAGTTAAGTAGGCAGCACAAGGAGGACAGGTCGTCCAGCTTTCGTTCTTGCAAAAGAAATTCTAGTAGAAATGAGGCAAGGAAGACACTGCTGTGGCAGGTGAAGTGAACGGACTATGAAACATGGATTTTTTTTATTTTTTATTTTTTTTGTTCATGAAATGAAACAAGGATTTTAGGTAAAGTGAGAAGTAGATAAAATGCATGGATTTTAGGTCAAGTGAGAAGTAGATAAAATGATAGAAAGATTACAAGGCTAGATATGCTTTATAGAATGATATATTAAAATTTATAAATAAAATAGCTTCTACATACATGAACAATTGATCGTAGCACTTTTAAGAAGATATTCGTGTGTTAAGTAACTTCAGTTGCGTCGTAGGAAATTGGCACAAAATGGAGTAGGATATACTGATGACATTTTTTCTCAGAAGATGTAACAAGGATTCTGGTTCAATTAATGTCTCTACTTAGAAAATTTGCACGACAGAATATAAAGGCTCATGTAGACTTGTTTGGTGGTGGCTTTACTGGTTTGACAGCTGAATTGGGCTGCTGCATACTGGACAGGTTTTCTAGGTGCTGGGCCATTACAGGTTTGTTTTGTTTTGTGGTTTCGAGCCTTTAGCCACCACAAAGAGAAAACTAAAATTTTATGAATTTTTAATTATCATTCTATAAAACATATCTAGAGAGAAAACTAAAATGGTTTCGGGCAATTTGTGATAGGTGCGTAAACCTCAGGGATGTTTTGTGATATATATATATATAACAAAGATTTTAACGAAACCTAACGACATGGATCATTTGTGATCACACATATTAACCTTGAAGACCACGAATGACAAAAAAAAAAAGTTAAGGATGCAATTTGATAGTTTCGTAAACCTTAGGACGTTTTGTGAACTACACAAATAAAGAACTTCTGTAAAGATCTGCCTAAGAGAATTACAAGTGGTCTGTAAGAAGAAAAGAGGGCTCCTTCTAAAGAAAATAACCATTTTGCTCCCCTAGTTTGTGTGTTTTTTTAAATCAAATCTATATAATTTTGATTTTTTTAACCAGGTTTTGTAATTGCTAATTAGGTTACACTTACAATCATCAAGGAAGAATTGAAAAATTCGTCAATTTGCTCTGCGAAAATGTTAATGTTTTTTTTTTAATGCATTAGATCAGCTCCTTATGCATTAAGTTATAGTTCTTCTTCATCCACTAACTCAGGTCTTTGCAACTTGGTCTAAATCTAATCATGGGAAACTGTCAAAGACAAGTTTACTAATTTACGTATTATAACATAAACGGACGACTATTAATAGTAGCACATAGAAATGCGACCACCACACCGAAAGTTACTCCAAAATAAAAATTGAGGACCCGAAGTCAGACCAAAATAAAAATTGAACACCCGAGGAGGCAGCGTTTAAAATGTGCTGGACAAGACCTTGTTGATAAGGATGAAGGATTGGGTCTAAAGGGGCTTGATCAATATTCATATGCAGATAAATATATTAGTCATCACGCGGCAATCAACTTCTCCTTTTTGACCACCCTTGCATTGTTCAATTTGTCTGCGTCACTCTCTCTCTCTCTCTCTCTCTCTCTCTCTCTCTGCATCTTCTTTGACCAATTAAGAAGAATCTTTGCATTATTTCAAATCGTTTACATAATTTCCAATTTATGAGCAAACGAATATGTTGTTTTCTATATTGATGGAAATAGATTTCATGAAGATATTTTTAAAGGTATATGATTTCACCACTCTCATTTTCTTCACTTACACTCTATTTTATTTTTTAATACTCTTTAATCAATTTTGTTCTTTCTCTTTCCTGTTCTACCTTTACCCTACATTAATTTATTTTTACTTCACTTTTATATTAGTTCTTTTTCTTTATACTTAATTTTTCAACGTGCACTTCATTTTTAGTTTTTTTTTTCCTTTAATTGAGTAAGAAATTAAGTTTTTTTTTTTCCCTTTGTTACTTAAAATGGAGTGTAAGTTGGAAAATTAAGTATAAAGAAAAAGAAATAATATAAAAGTGAAGTTAAAAGAAATTAATGTAGGGTAAAGGTGGAATAGGAAAGAGAAAGAATAAAATTGATTAAAGAGTATTAAAAAATAAAATAGAGTGTAAGTGGACAAAATGAGAGTGGGGAAATCATATCCCTTTTTATATTGTGAAATTTGGTCATATGCCAAAATTTCGAATAAGATAGATACATTCCCTTTTTATATTGTGAAATTTGGTCATATCCCTTTTCATAAATCATCCTCCCTTAGAAAAGGACTTGGACATGACTAAAATAAAATTCTACATCAACTGTCTATTTCATGCCAATTTATTTATTTATTTATTTATATTTTTGGTGGTTGAAAATATATTTATCATCGAAGACGAAGATATAGTGAACGAACTCTCATTATAATTTATATGCATAAAAGTACATGTTCTAACACTAAAGTTATTTTTACTTATCGTCTACCTTACAACTCTCAAATCCAAAGTCAAAAACTATCTCCACGTATCATCTACCTTGTAACAAGAAATCAACTCTAAAAAAGATGGTGAAATTGAAATAAAAACCTTCAAGAATCCAAAGATACATTTTGTTTTTTTTTTTTTTGGTATTAAGTTCTATTCATGGTTAACTAACTTTGTTCATTATATTATTCTTTTATTTCAACTTCAATCAAGAATCTTCCATTAGGACATAAACTAATTATCAACTTCGTTCATTAATTTGTTATCTCTTTATTCTTTTATATAATAATAATATTTCATAAACTAATTTTTAATATCGTATTTCAAGATTGACCAACGACCAATTCCCCTTTTTGACCATAAGCAGCCTGTGAACTTTTCTACCTAAAAGCATATGCGATCTCAATCGCTTTCTTTGTCAACTTGAATTTCAGTGATGGGTGCACACGTGGCATGAAAATAGCACATAGATTTTACACCCATTATGGTCCAAGCTTTTCCATGAGTATTGACTAGAGAGAAATTAGCGACCCCCAAACCATCTTGGATCGTTTATTTAAAGAATTTCGTTTTCGTTCAGTATTTGGCGGGATATTATATATGTGTGCACATACGTCAGTTGCCCCTCATACATACAATTCTCATACATACAATTCTGGCTCCACCTCTACGTCAATCGGCCCTATATAAATACCTTTTAGTAAAAAATTTAATTGACTTTCATTTCATGGGTTTTAATTTTTTGCCATACTTCCCCAACTTATACTTCATTTTCTAAGTGATAATGATTTATTTGATCACATCTTTATGATGAGGACAATGCTTTTTTTTCTTGTCCATAAGAAAGAATTCATGTTTCTTTTCTACTGTGACTCAACCATAAAGTGACATGTGTTATTTGACCTAGTTGAAATTGCCTTATTATACTTGTATCGTACGCAAACATGACACCGACACTTCATTTATAATGATCAAATACCTCATATGATGTGTACTAACCATTTATTAATACTCATATAAGACATCATATGACGTGCACATCACTAACTTTTCGTTTACTCATCTAACACCTTATATGGCGTGCACATCAACACAGCATTGACACCCATTTAACTCTAATCTAGAACGTACATCACCATGACGTGTTGGTACTTTTTTGTATCTCTATCCAACACGTTCTTTCTCGACACTTCTCTCTGACAAATTCACGTAATGCATTATCATAGCCTTTAACTTCTATCGAAGAGAAGTGAATGATACGAACAAAGGAAAGAGAGTAAAATTTCTAATATTGCAAGAAACACATTTGATTTGATTTGGTTCAATTGCGGTTACTTGGAATTGCAAATCTCTCACACGATGATTTAGAATTTGCCCCATTGATGCTTGTTTCCTATTTTTAGAGGGGTCTTAGTTTGTTTCTAATTTTGAGTAATGTTTTTTGACGGTACCAATAGTTTGACAAAAAAACATTATTTTTCTTAAAGTTTATTATATACGTGTTTGTATTGTGCTGCGTATCTGTGTCGACACAGTCAAAAACTCTTTTTTTTTGGTCAAACAGTCAAAAACTTTTGGAGCTCTTGCACTTTGATTTATGTCTACCGTCAACTGAGTCAACAGCACATGTTCACATGAGGAAATCTCACCGCACAATAATTAAAAATGCGATTTTATGTCTCTTGCTAAAATGCATATATATATATATATATATATATATATATATATATATAGTAGGGCGGCAGCGGCAGCAGCAACAGTAGCAGCAGCATGATATATAAATAAGGATAATTATGAAGGCATCTCAGCATCTCAGCATCTCAGCATCTCAAGGGAAAAGATATAATTGAGTACAGAGAGAGAAACGTGAGCAAATAATTGTGTGCGAGATGTGATGGCATTGAAAGTCCTCATGTCATTTTCCACCCTTAAAAATCTAATGGGTTTTTTATTTTAAATTTAAAGGGAAGGAAGAAAAGGGGTTTTGATGTCTGTTCATTTTTAGGGTCCAAGAAGCTTCATCCATAGAAACACAGGTCAAAGCTGAATCTTCTTCATTTCCTCGAACATGGGTCACATCAAAATTGAAGCACACAGATGAATGAGCTTTTTTGTGTCCAAATTATCGTAATGTGAAAAAGCCTATAGTTTTGTGTTTCATTCTAGACCGCCCTCATTCGTTGCATCTCTGTTCAAATAAACTTACAAATTATAAATATTTATAAAAATGAAAAAAGAAAAAAATGAATTGATCTGTCTGCAGAAGTACTAGAGACCCTAGTTTTAAGTACACTTGATCGACAAAGTAAATATTTCCTGGGATTCTGTATGGTACTAAGGGCTCGTTTGGTACACCGTATTAGACTTTGGATAATAGTAAATAGTCCATGTCAGGTGTTTGGTGTCAACTTGTATTATTTAATTACCTGACTATTTTATACGGGTTGAGCTTCTAATACTCTAATTACCTGACTAACTAATACAACTCACACACTCCGGTTTAAATAATACACGCTTAATTATACGGCAAGAGAAAAAGAACACGGGTTCTACAAGAAAAATCAGACGCTCTTTTCATCTTCTTCTCCCTATGGTTCTTCTCTGCTATCTTCTCTCCAGGTTATTCTCTTCACTCTTCTTCAGGTATTCATCTCTCACTTCTCTCTCTCTTTTTCACTCTCTCCAATAGGGGTGGTGTCACGCCCTGGACCTGGGGGTAGGCGGAAACCCCACGCCCGGTGCGTGAGAAAAATAATAAATAAAAAGAAATAAAAAGAAAGCCGAAACAGGGGTTTGAAATAAACTTCTCTTATAGAAATAGCTCCCCAAATCTTACAATTTTATAAGAAAATAAATAAAACTCTAACACTCTCATCAAATTCAGCCTCAACCGATTTAGTCCTTGTCTTGTCCACTAATTCATCTGAAAAATTAAACAAGATGAGGGGTGAGCAACCACCGCTCAGGAGGGACATGAGACCTTACCACAGTAGATTGATATAACTAAATTAAGTGACATGCAATCACATAGCCAAATATCATATAATTAAGAATAATGCATGAATGAATGCTCTTCATCTAATCCCGTTAATTCATATAACTGGACAAGCAGACCTCACGTCCCATACCATGCTTATACCACTTGGTCCCGAATGCCCATATATATGAACTAACACCCATCTCAATCATCCCATAATTTCCCATTTTGTTAGTCATCTTGTCTAACTCCCTTTCGCCAGTCCCGAATCACCCAATAAAAACCATGTGCACAGTGGGATCCCTGAGACCTGGTACCTGACAAGAGTTATACTCAACTACACAAAAAATTCTTCCCATTACCCTCTTTTCCATACTTTCTTTATCAACCCAAGAATTACAGCCATCACCGATAACATATGATCATGTCAATATTAATAAGATAATATAATGATAACTAACAACACTTAACCACCAAATAATAATAATAATCAAATAATAATATCATCTTGATATATTGCTCACGAAATTTAATTAGATCAATCCCCGTAAAGGCACCCCAAGAAATCCCTACCTCGATTCCAAAGTATAACTCCAAATTAGTAAAACACAAGCAAACCTCTCTATCTCCTCCAATATCATATTTCCTTCACTTTGTCTTTCCCATATTTCTTTCCTTCTTTTTCTTTTTCTTCTTTTCTCTCTCTCTCTCTCTAAAAGAACTATCATCTTCTCATGCAAACTTACAAATACTTCATAACTTGGTTGAAATGAGAATGAAAAACTAAGGAATAATGAAGGCGGTAGCTACAGTACATATAAGAACTTAATCTCCAAGTAAATGGCCTTGCACTCCAAGTTAACAATAGATAAGAATATAGTGCTAGGAAGACACGTTGGTGACTACAATTCCACCAATTGTATTCTAACAATTTTCATGTTAGAATGATGAGTAGACAAGGCTAGTAAACATAGCTTTGCTACTAGCATGTAAGAGTGACACCTAACTACCTATTCAATAATCAATTAACTAATGAAAGTAATACATCTCATGCGTAAGATATATATATATATATAAGTAATACATATATATAATAGAATAGGATATATGTAATAGAATTAGATAATTATTTATTACGTAAAACTATATCTATAGATAACAATTATTTTTGTTTAATCAATATTTAAGAAAAATAGACTCTCACAATCTATCCTCCTTAAAAAAAAATTTCGTCCTCGAAATTTACTAGCACTTAATTAAGAAAATCCACTCCTAAAGATCTTTGTCAATAACTTCTTTAAATTCAAACCTATATTCTCACACTAATCTTCTACCACAGTTCCCAAGGGTGTCTAATCACTATGCTCTGATACCATTTTGTCACGCCCTGGACCCGGGGGTAGGCGAAAACCCCGCGCCCGGTGCGTGAGAAAATAATAAATAAAAAGAAATAAAAAGAAAGCCGAAGCAGGGGTTTGAAATAAACTTCTCTTATAGAAATAGCTCCCAAAATCTTACAATTTTACAAGAAAATAAATAAAACTCTAACACTCTCATCAAATTCAGCCTCAACCGATTTAGTCCTTGTCTTGTCCACTAATTCATCTGAAAAATTAAACAGGATGAGGGGTGAGCAACCACCGCTCAGGAGGGACATGAGACCTTACCACAGTAGATTGATATAACTAAATTAAGTGACATGCAATCACATAGCCAAATATCATATAATTAAGAATAATGCATGAATGAATGCACTTCATCTAATCCCGTTAATTCATATAACTGGACAGCAGACCTGCACGTCCCATACCATGCTTATACCACTTGGTCCCGAATGCCCATTTATATGAACTAACACCCATTTCAATCATCCCATAATTTCCCCTTTTGTTAGTCATCTTGTCTAACTCCCTTTCGCCAGTCCCGAATCACCCAATAAAAATCATGTGCACAGTGGGATCCCTTAAGACCTGGTACCTGCCAAGAATTAGACTCAATTACACAAAAGATTCTTCCCATTACCCTCTTTTCCATACTTTCTTTATCAACCCAAGAATTCCAGCCATCACCGATAACATATGATCATGTCAATATTAATAAGATAATATAATGATAACTAACAACACTTAACCACCAAATATTAATAAGAATCAAATAATAATATCATCTTGATATATTGCTTACGAAATTTAATTAGATCAATCCCCGTAAAGGCACCCCAAGAAATCCCTACCTCGATTCCAAAGTATAACTCCAAATTAGTAAAACACAAGCAAACCTCTCTATCTCCTCCAATATCATATTTCCTTCACTTTGTCTTTCCCATATTTCTTTCCTTCTTTTTCTTTTTCTTCTTCTCTCTCTCTCTCTCTCTCTAAAAGAACTATCATCTTCTCATGCAAACTTACAAATACTTCATAACTTGGTTGAAATGAGAATGAAAAACTAAGGAATAATGAAGGGGGTAGCTACAGTACATATAAGAACTTAATCTCCAAGTAAATGGCCTTGCACTCCAAGTTAACAATAGATAAGAATATAGTGCTAGGAAGACACGTTGGTGACTACAATTCCACCAATTGTATTCTAACAATTTTCATGTTAGAATGATGAGTAGACAAGGCTAGTAAACATAGCTTTGCTACTAGCATGTAAGAGTGACACCTAACTACCTATTCAATAATCAATTAACTAATGAAAGTAATACATCTCATGCGTAAGATATATATATATATATATAAGTAATACATATATATAATAGAATAGGATATATGTAATAGAATTAGATAATTATTTATTACGTAAAACTATATCTATAGATAACAATTATTTTTGTTTAATCAATATTTAAGAAAAATAGACTCTCAAGGTGGGCATCTAAAATCGAAATACTGAAACCGTACCCTAACCGAACCGTACCTTACCGATTTCATACCGTTTCATTTGGGATAAGGAGATATTCGGTACCGTACCGTACCGTACCAATAGAGTATGGTATGGTAGCGGTATCAAGTATTTGATGCCGGTCAATACCGTACCATACCGAATAGTACTAAAATATAATTTATTTATTTTCATTCTATCACTTGCCTCTCAAACGCCAAACCCAAACCCTCACTCTCCTCCATAATTTTAACTATTTTGGTTTGTAAGCCATAAGGCATGAGTTTTAACCATTTGGATTTGATGAATCTATTGATGGATAAATATTGATTTGGTTGATTTGAATTTGGTTGATTTGGATATTGAATATGTTGAATATTTGAATTTGTAACTTAGGCATCACTTATTTTGGTGAATGAATATGTTGAATATTGAATTGGTTCATTTTTTTAGTTGTGTCGTTTTGATACCGAAATGGTACCGATTACCACTGATACCAATTTGGCATGGTACGGTACGGTACTAATTTTGACAAACGATAATCTCATACCACCGTACCATACCGATTTAAATGTCCGGTATCGGTAGCAGATTGGGGCTCAATACCGTACCATACCATACCGTGCCCACCCCTACTCTCCAATATGCTTCTTCTCTCTTCTTTATATATTTCATCTTTTATTAAATTTTTGTGGAAATTAGGTTATGAATTATTTCGTCGTCAAAGATAACAATTGAAAAGAATGATATATTATATATATATATATAGAGAGAATTTGTTTTGTTTTGTTTGCTGTTTAAGAATATATAGCCCTTACAGAAGGTGTGAAGCCGTCAAATGAGTTCTTTCCAGCTTTTGACTGGCTAAGAGTTCTCTAGCAGTTTTGATATATGACGCCAAACCCCCTGGATAGCTTGAATTAGGATAAAATAAACAATTGAAAAAGGTTAACACTGAAAAGATAACAATTGAAAAGAATGAAAAGAATTTTTGCGGAAAAAGGTGTATATACACCTTAACCAGTTCAAAAATTATTTATTCTTAAAGCTTGAACTGGCTAAGGTGTTATCAATTGTAATATATCAAAGATAACAATTGATAACAATTGCTTTATTTTGTGGAAATCTGCCACCTCTTGTAGTTATCTTTGTCAAAGATAACAATTGAAAAGAATGATATAATATATATTATAAATTTTTGAACAGATTGTTGATTCTAGTTAGGTTTATGCAAGCGAGATGTTATTTTGTAGTCTTCTGTCATGTACAAACTTCTACTTATTATTATATTATTTCAATTTTACATGTTGTGTAATTATATTGCTAAACATCTAATTAATGCATGATTATTTATATTACTTTTACTAAAAAAATTTCCTTTTTATTATGCCTAGATATGGATGAAAGAAAGATTGTGGCATACTTTATTATTAGATTGTGGTTCTTGCATATCATGGCTTTGTGCATGATGTGGTTCATGACAAACTACAATTTGGAACAACGGTGCCAACAACTGAATGCCATTAGGAGTCAAAGGTTTTTTAGGATTGCAACTCGGTCAAATTATTTAGATAGCATTATAGGAATTGATGACATACAATGTGTGAACCAAATTAAGATGGATAGGAGAACTTTTCATTATTTATGTCAATTGGTTCGTGATGATGGGAGAGTGAGAAGAAATGGTTCAGGAACCATAGAAGAGCAGGTGTGTATGTTTTTACATACACTCGCGCATCATGTGAAGAATTGTACAATGAGTAGTAGATTTAAGCGATCGGGGGAGACTATTAGTAGGTACTTCAATTCAATCTTGGATGGAG
Source organism: Prunus fruticosa (assembly GCA_018703695.1). Lineage (NCBI taxonomy): Eukaryota > Viridiplantae > Streptophyta > Magnoliopsida > Rosales > Rosaceae > Prunus > Prunus fruticosa. The sequence continues at coordinate 12,864,301 of CM031920.1, read as the reverse complement.
TGTTAAGATTACAAGGTAGACTTTTGAAGGTGCCGAACCCATCCCTGATAATTGCACTGATAATAGATGGAGATGGTTTAAGGTACTGTGAAATTAAATTAAGATTGGTCAATTTTATTATTGTGAGAGTCTGTTTTCTTCATTATTGATTATAAAAATAAATAAATAAATGCTATTATAAATGTAGTTATCTTGATAAGATAGAAAAATATATGTATAGTTGTTTTACGTTTTATAATACCATTTCAATATTTACATGTATGTTATTCCATTAAATCTTTATATATAATTAACTAGCTCTTAAGTGGATGTGTTGTTTTGCTTTATTAAGTTACTCTTTCCTTGTCAACAAACCATGGCTTGGAATTAGCATGTGGAGCTTTCACATGCATTCTTAGCAATAGAATTTTGGTGAAGCAACACGTAGGAATTCATCTTAACTTGAGGTGGCTTGTCTATATTGATTCTTTTGACACATGCACACATACAAGCACTTAATTATTAAATATAGTAGATATTTATGATACTTGGAGGATAAGTAGATTCTATTCTCGGAGAATAAGTATGCATGTTCTCTTCTAGTATAAATAGGTCCCTCCGTTGCTTCTTATTTGAAAACACGAACACTTGGTATTTGAGGTTGCACACAACGCATGCAAAGTAATAGTTCTTGAGAGGGATGGAGAAAGAGAGGAAGAAGATAAAGGAAGAAAGAAGGCTAGTGGGGATAGAATTTCTGGAGGAGTTAGAGGTCCTAGCTTGTGTATTTTCTTAACCTGGAATTAGCTTTGAAAACGAGGTAGGGATTTCTTAGGAGCCTTTACGGAGATTGATTTAATTAGATTTCGTAAACAATATATCAAGATGATATTATTATTTGATTATTATTAATACTTGGTGGTTCAATGTTGTTAATTATCATTATATTATCTTATTAATATTGACATGATCATATGTTATCGGTGATGGCTGTAATTCTTGGGTTGATAAAGAAAGTATGGAAAAGAGGGTAATGGGAAGGATCTTTTGTGTAGTTGAGTCTAACTCTTGGCAGGTACCGGGTCTAGGGATCCCACCGTGCACATGGTTTTTATTGGGTGATTCGGGACTGGCGAAAGGGAGTTAGACAAGATGACTAACAAAAGGGGAAATTATGGGATAATTGAGATGGGTGTTAGTTCATATAAATGGGCATTCGGGACCAAGTGGTATAAGCATGGTATGGGACGTGCAAGTCTACTTGTCCAGTTATATGAATTAACGGGATTAGATGAAGAGCATTCATTCATGCATTATTCTTAATTATGTAATATTTGGCTATGTGATAGCATGTCACTTAATTTAGTTATATCAATCTACTGTGGTAAGGTCTCATGTCCCTACTGAGCGGTGGTTGCTCATCCCTCACTCGGTTTAATTTTTCAGATGAATTAGTGAGCAAGACAAGGACTAAACCAGTTGAGGATGAATTAGATGAAAGTGTTAGAGCTTTATTTATTTCATGTAAAGTTGTAAGAAATTTTGGGAGCTATTTCTATAATAGAAGTTTATTTCAAACTCATGTTTCGGCTTTCTTTGTATTTATCTTTATTTTATTTTATTTTATTCCGGCTTCTTTTTATTTTATTTTCTCACGCATCGGGCACGGGATTTCTCCTACCCCCGGGTCCGGGGCGTGACAATTATTATATTTATATTTTAAGTTTCTAAGGTACCCTTTTTTTTAATTGCGTAGAAATGCTTGGGGGCATTGGATGAGACTTACATTAGGGTTCGTGTCCCTGAACAAGATAAACCAAGATATTGAACACGAAATGGGGAGGTTGCAACCAATGTATTGGGAGTTTGTACTCCTGACATGAAATTTATATTTGTTTTCCCTGGTTGGGAAGGATCTGCATCTGATTCTAGGGTGTTACGAGATGCAATTAGTAGACCAACAGGATTAAGAGTTCCTACAGGTAAAATTAGATTATTGTGTTTCATTATGGTGATATTAAGCTTCATTAAATTTTTTAGAATAATATAATATTTGTTAAATTGTTAGGATGTTATTATCTTGTGGACGGTGGGTACACAAATGGTCAAGGATATCTAGCTCCTTATAGGGGTACAAGATATCATCTATCTGAATGGAGGAATAGAAGGGCACCTAATAATCATGAAGAGTATTTCAATATGAAGCATGCTGCTGCAAGAAATGTGATTGAAAGGCGTTTTGGACTTCTTAAGATGCGTTGGGGTATCTTGCGAAGTCCAACATTTTTCCCAATTGAGACACAATGTAAAATAATTACAGCTTGTTGCCTATTATATAATCTTATTCGTGGCGAGATGGCTATTGATCCATTGGAGAATGAATTGAATGGTACCTGAAAATGGGGAAACTAACCAAGATGGTGATGTACTCAGCACTATTGAACCTTCAGATCAATGGACTGCATGGAGGAATAATTTGGCTATGCAAATGTATGATGAGTGGAATAGGAACATACATTAAGTTGTAGTTGAATTCATATAATTTATTTATATTTTTTTGTAGTAGACTCTTTGGATGTGTTTGTAATAGACTATTTGTTTTGATAAGTAGAAGTTATTTTATTTGATCTTCCAACTTTTTTTTCTTAATTATATATATGCAAATTATATTGTCTATATTGGCTATAGGAATGGAGAGTGGACAGTCTAGTCAATCAAAAGGAAGTAGAAGGGTGTGGAAAGCACATGAGGAAGAAGCATTATTGACCATACTTGAGGATGTAGTCAACCGTGGTTTACGATGTGATAATGGTTCCTTTAAATCTGGAACAATGACCCAAATTGAAAAATCATTGGCTGAGAAATTTCCCAATACTGATTTAAGGGTAGTCCCACATATTGAGTCCAAGATGAGATTTCGGAAAAAATTGTATGGGATAATATTTGACATGATTAACAAAAGTGGTTTTGCTTGGAATGATTCTTTGAAATGCATTGAGGTTGATAGTGATGAAGCGTGGAACACTTATGTGCAGGTTAGTACATCTGTTAAGTAATTTGTAATTCTTATATTTGTTATACTTATAGTTTTATTTATAATTTTTTTCATTTTGATGCAGCATAATAAGGATGCTGATGGTTGGAGGGGGAAACAATGTCTAATATATGATAGGTTAAAGAATATATTTGGGAAGGACCGAGCAACTGGTAGAGGGTCTGCAACTCCCACTGAAATGATGAATGAGCTTGTGCATAACATTGATGTCAATGATGATGATGAGGAAGTTGAAGTTGAACAAGATCATTCTGCCTCTTTGCCAAGATCAAATCAACAAAACTCAGCTAGCTCAAGCAATCGAAACCGCAAACGAAATGCAGAGATCCTGATATTCAAAAGGAAATGGCTAAAGCATTTGGTGAGATGATTTCTGAGTTGTTGACCAATTGAAAACTATAACAAATAGTTTGGTGAAAGGATCAGAACCAAGACCTGACATTGCTGCTGAATTGGCAAAGATGGACTTGTCTATTAATGACCAAATTAAGGCACTGCGGCTAATTTTAGAGAAAGCAAGTGATGAGAGAACATTCCTGACATTTGATGGTGCTATGAGAAAAGCATTTGTTCTTCTCTTACTTGGGCAAGGGAGCTGTGATTAACTCTTTGATGTAGTTTAGTTTATGAACAATTTTTCCTTTTGCTCTTATCACCTTAGTATGTGATTACTTTGAATTATACATTATTTGGTACTGTTTTTATGAGATATTACAATTATGATAATGGGTTATATGAAAAAAAAAAAATCTTGGCAAAACAATTGAAAAACAAATCTTGTCATATGAATCTTACCAAAAAAAAATTTGTGTCATTTGAATTTCAAATTCCACTTAAATTATCAAAGAATTTTTTGAAAAAATAGTCTAATCCGATGTTATCCGGAACAGCACCAAACACAATATAACTTAGTCAGACTATTTATCCGGAACAACACCAAACGCCTTATAATATTATGGATAAACAGTCAGTACTCTCAGAACAGATTAATACTATTGAGAGAAATTAGTTCAGTACAGTCCACGTACCAAACGAGCCTTAAAAGAGGCCCATATATAGTACGGTGTATAATTTCACCATTATGAGATTTTTGTTTTTTTAATACAAGTGATAGTCTAAATTACACTGTAGTGGAATTTATCGCACGCACACAACTATGATGTCATGGGTATTCAAACTTGAGATCTTTAGTTTGTAAGTAAACGCTATTTTTAACTGGGTTAGTTATATTACAATTTAGTAGGATATTTAAATGGCCATTTGCACATTATTTAATTAACTATTTGCTTTGTTTTTATTTTGGTATATGCTCACATCATTTAGCACCGAAGATCCTAAACTTGGCTACATTCATTCTTTGGTTCAGATCCATTCAAATTGTCATCCATTCAATGATGCAAGACGGGGTCATTCAATGGAGACCATTCAATGACTGAAGAGGAGGTAGATGAATATAATTTACTCCATCCTGAAAATTTTGAGAAAACATCAAACACTTTTCAGACTTTTGAGACATGAAGAGGTGAGAGAATGGTTTTAAGATATGGAGAAAACTATCCTCTCTCATACTCACCCGATTTTAACACTTTTTTAAAATAACATGCTAAATGATATGAAGAATAGCGTTACTAACTTTTAAGTTAACTATAATATCGTTACGTCATGATACACTTAAATCATGTTATGTATACATCACGTGATGATATATCTGTACATTACAATAATTTTTCCGATCAATGACCACATCATTCTTAAACTTCATAATCAATTCATTAAATTTATTTGAAACAAGATTGGGTATATTTCAAAGAAATTAACATATGGATAGAAGGAGATCCTTTGTGGGGAACATTATAATCCATCAATGATATGATAAGAAGCATCGGAAGTGAGTGACTAGGAGAGAAATGAAAGCAAGCAAAGCGTGTTTCGGTGTGTGATGGGATATATGAGAGAGCGAGTGAGAGAGAGGAAGAGAGAGAAAGAGAGAGGTCGTGTTAGGAGGACAAAATAGTAAATAGCAAAAGAAAAGCCAACCTGGCGTGCGACCCATAATATCATAACAACTGTGCTTGCCAGTGCCACCACCAACAGAAACCCAAAAATAATATATTGCCTACGTATACTGAGTGAGTGGTTAGTTAGCCAATCCAGTGAGTCCGTTTTCTTGCGGTCGAATTCTCATTCCGTACCAAATAATTTAGAATTTTGTCAAAAAATAATAATAATAGGTATGTGTAGAAATAGGACCGACAAAAATGAATGCGAATATTATGAGGCCGCGTCGCTCTGAGATAGACTAAACTGATTGAGATAGAAGCTTACGGTCTCATCCTGGGCCCTGTGGGGGCTGCCTATAGCTGCATGCCTGGCGCTGCCTATTTCTTTCTTCCAAATTCCAAATCTTTTGTAAGCACGCCTTTCAACTCCAGGCTGATATTTGAACACGTATCTATATTCTATATGCTTTCTTTTTGTACCAAAATTGGGACTTTCGGACGTGGGATCTAATTGTAAACAGAAAAACTAGTGATTGAGACTTATAGCTTTAATGGTAGAATATCGCAAAGAAGTCACTTTTTATATTCGTAAGAATATACATTCGCATTTTCGAAGAAAACCCAAATTGCTTAGTTCTGAAGTAAAATCGGGAATTAGGACCGAAGGATATAATCTTTAAAATTTTAAATTAGGAGTTTGTAATTCTAGTAGTTAAGAATATATATCATATAAGCACGAGAAGTTGAGTTTAGAGTCATCATTTTTCGATATTGTTTGAATGCATGAGAGTCTATATTTGAGTTATCCTCTTCTAATGTTGGTTGTATCAAAATAATGCTAGATAAAAAGAAAAAACCCATATATATATAATTTTTATATATATAAAAAAAAGATAAATAGAAATAGCATTTTGGTAGGGGTCACATGATAATTATCTTATGATCTTATCAGTTACAAATGAATAAAGTTTGGATGTACGTTCTATTTTTATTTATTTAAATTTTGGTACAATTGGGGACCAAATCCCAAACCCCAAACCCCAATTGTACAAATCTAGAAACAAAGAGATATGGACCTAACAACAACCACAAGTATATATATCATTATGTGGGTGAATATCAAATTATGTATAAAAACAATCTGTAAAAAAGGCACAATTTATAAAAATTTTAAAAAAAATAAAATAAGTTTTTCTTTATAATTTTGAGAATGAGTATCTTTTTGGTAGTTGAAGTCCATCTTAACCGTCTCTTTCGTTCCAATCTGCTTCACCTTTTGGGATAGTCGCTTGCCGTATCCTTGAAAGTTGATACTAAAGTTCAAAGATTTTTCTTCCCAAAAAAAGTCCCCACGAATCTTTTATTTTTGAAAAATTAGTTCATAAGTTCAAATTTGAAGAGGTAGTTTAAAAAAATCCAAATCCAAATTTGTAAGAAGCTCTTAAAATAACTTTTCTTTTTTTTAAAAAAATACAGAAACTTAACTTACTCCGAGCATGATTGATTGAAAAATGATAAATCGTTTAGTAGATGTAGATTAGGAGAATGGTACGTTGTCATTCATATACCACGTACATTTGTTAAATTTAACTTTCAAAATTCCAAGTTTAGAATTTAGATATTAATAATTATGCACATTTTATAATTTGAGCATGTTCATAACATCAGGCGGGCATGCCACATGATCTTGATGTTCCATCAAGAGATTGCTTGGCATCTACCCTCTAGCTTGAAAGATAGGTATAGCTAGGAGTTAAGATATATATGCTCACCCACTACCTATATTCTTCTGATTCTTGTTCATTTTGGAAATACAATCTTTTTATTTTTATATTTGTCTACAAAATTTAACCGGACGTGTTTTCCATATACTTTTCCAGATGAAATAAAGGAAAACATGTAATGCACGTTTAATAATTTTCCCAATATAATATAAATAAAGACACATAAATTATGAACTAAACAAGCTTAAGGAATATGGAGAGAGTTTATTAGTTTGCATGCAATCTTAAAAAGTGCGGTATTTAATAATGAAGCAGACTTGTAAATTGCTCGAACAAAGAGGATAAATAAATTGACACCTAAGAAGATTTAGTGGAAGTATACTATGAAAGTAAGAGGCTCAAAATTGATCAATCTTATGAAATTGAGTGGACATCCTGATTATGTTTTTGATCCGCAAGAAGATTTGGATAATGCTCCATTACTTTTAAGGTTTTTATTCTTACTTTAAGTTTGGTGATTAAGAGGTTTTATGTTGCAAGTTTGAATTCCATTTATTTGTATTAATCGACTTAAAGGCTTATTTGAGAGTGATTTTAAATAGGCCATAATCACTTTTGAAAAGAAGCACATTCCACGTGCTTCTCCATCAAATCATTTAAAATCACTTAAAGTGATTATAATGAGAAGTGATTATCCCAAACGAGCCCTAAATATATGTTCAAAGAGAGTTTTATATAAGCTTTGTTTTTAGGGAATCACCGTCAGTATGTGAAGACGTGGCCTCGTTATAGTAAGAACAACAAGAACCAAAAACATAAGGCAAAAAAAAGGGGAAAGAAACGGAGGATAAATATTCAATGAATGTGGCGTACGTGTCCATTTTCCTTTCGATTTATAAATTGACTGTGATGTCCTTTTCAGGGGAGCAATCAGAAAATAGTCACTACTCATTAGATCCTTTGGGAGGGTGATGACTAGACCGGCCATACCATACCCATAGCATTTAAAAGGTTGCAGAGTAAAATAACAGTAAAGTCATATATTTTATTCTTCAAATGTTTGTAAACTTTCTATTTAAGGTCATATAAATAAATTTTCATTAAAAAAAAAAAATCTTTTTCTTTTTCTTTTTCTAGAGTGTTTATTACATGAAGGTTCCAAGTCCTTTCTCTCTGCTCCCCCCTATAAATAGGCAATACCACTTAGCTCAAACTCAAAGAGCCCCTCAAGCCATATCAACTTTCTTCACATTTACAAAAATTCTATCATCCATATCAGCTTCTTCTCTCTTTTACCATAAACACACACACACACATACACAGAGAAGAGCAAAACAACTACTACAACAATGGTGTTTGTGACTAAACCACCTACTGAAAACTTTTCTTATCCTAGAGGCAGCAAAGTCTCCAAATTCTTTGCTGGGATTCCTCTGATAGACCTTTCAAAACCAGACTCCAAACAGCTCATCGTCAGGGCTTGTGAGGAGTTTGGGTTCTTCAAGATTATCAACCATGGTGTTCCAATGGAATTCATTACCAGGTTGGAATCTGAGGCCATCAAATTCTTCTCCTTCCCACTTTCTGAGAAAGAAAAAGCAGGGCCACCTAATCCATTAGGATATGGTAACAAGCATATTGGGAAGAATGGTGATGTTGGTTGGGTGGAGTACCTTCTTCTAACAGCCAACACAGAATCCAATTCCCAGAGATTTTTATCAGTTTTTGGACAGAACCCAGAAGAGTTTTGGTATGCTATTCAAGCACAATCAATCAGAACTTGGAAATTTTGATTCTTTTTTCCTTTTCTTTTCATGTCAAGTTCTTGATAAAATAACGTCTTCTTTTGTCCTTGCAGTTCTGCTCTGAATGATTATATATCAGCTGTGAAGAAAATGACATGTGAGATTCTTGAACTGATGGCTGAAGGATTAAAGATTCAACCAAGGAATGTGTTCAGCAAGCTTTTGATGGATGAACAGAGTGACTCTTGCTTCCGATTAAATCACTACCCACCATGCCCAGAGCTTCAAGATTTGAGTGCCAGAAATGTGATTGGATTTGGAGCGCACACAGACCCACAAATCATCTCTGTGCTGAGATCCAACAACACATCTGGCCTCCAAATTTCATTGAGAGATGGGAATTGGATTCCAGTCCCACCTGATCATAACTCCTTCTTCATCAATGTTGGTGACTCTTTGCAGGTACTGCTATTTGTTTTTATTCTTTTGGCTGAAAAAAACTGTTTAAATAAGTAAAAACAAAGATTCTAATTTGCAAATCAATTTCCTGTAGAGGAAGATTCCTATTTCCATGTCAGTTCCCTATTACCGTGGATAGGATGTGAATATATATAAATATATTTGACTCAAAGAACATTCAACAGTTTCGTTTAGATAAACACCACATCCTTGTTTTTATCTTTTATTTATTTCTATTGGGTTTGTTCTAAGTTCTTCTCTTCTCTCTCTATCATTCATATTAATCTAATGGGGGCCTTGGTGGGTTGGATTTGCAGGTTTTGACCAATGGGAGGTTCCAAAGTGTGAGGCACAGGGTTTTGGCAAATGGTTCAAAATCAAGAGTTTCAATGATTTATTTTGGGGGGCCACCCTTGAGTGAGAAAATAGCTCCACTGCAATCTGTCATGAAAGGAGAGGAGGAAAGCATGTACAAAGAGTTTACATGGTTTGAGTACAAAACCTCTTGTTACAACACAAGACTGGCTGATAATAGGCTTGGAAACTTTGAGAGAATTGCAGCCTCATAAATCACCTACCAGAAACAGAGAGGAGGATTAAAAAAAAAAAAAAAAAAAGTCCTACTTGTTTATTAGGTTAAGATCATAATTAGTTCATCAAGTTTTCCATAGATGGAATTCTCTCTGTTATATCTCTTCTGTTTTCCCCTTCCCCTACCAACTACTTCCATGTAAACTACCTTCCATCTTAGAAATACAAACATGTTCATGCTTCTTTTTTGTTGGTTATTATTATTATTATTTAAATCTATGAAAATAGGTGGATTATTACTTTCTGATCAGTGTGGGCCCACAAGATATTTGTTCATCTTAATCTACAACTGTGTTTCATAAAAGCTTTTAATGATGTAAAAAGAATTATTGTACTCAAACAATCAACTTCGTACAAAGCTGTTGTCTCTCTCTCTTTGTTCTCTCCAATAATCAGGTCAATTAAGAATCATGGCCCCTCTTTGTGGTGCACGCAAAAATCATTGACAAATTTTTTATTGGTCTAATCGATATGGTTTAGATAAGCAACAACTACATTCCTCAGTACAATGATTTTGATGTCAGTCCAATTCCTCAGTCCAAGTGCAAATCACCACCACCAATTACAACTCAACAGTCAAGTAGCTGTACCAGAATGTTCAAGTCCAGCTTGGTTGGAAAAAGACTTTTAATTTTGAACAAACACATTAATTATTACACAAAGAGGAATCTTTAATTTTTGAACTCACACTCACACTCACACTAATTATGTAGGCTCTCGGTTTTATGGTTTTCTTTTCTTCAAAATTATTGGAGGCAGAGGCGGAGCTATTCACAGGCATGAGGCGACCTTGTCCTCTCTATCTTCTCACCTCCTTTGCTAAATAGAGAGTATAGGCATGGATAGCAGAAAAAAATCCCACAATTTTAAGGTTGTGGCCCTCCAAACACCAAACTCTACCGATATGGTGTATGAGACGTAATAGTGACTTCACACAAACACATCCTCTAGAATAATATCTTGAATAAAATCTGGTGGTTCTTCAAGTCACTCAACTTTATCGGCTAACGATGACGAAGTCTTGATTATGTGTTAATAGATCCCCAATTATCATATTATTATTGGTGGTTAATGAACATTAATCCGTGAGATAGATACTCATGTTGCATAGATGCAACGATTTAATTTACTTAACAAAAATTAGTCAACTCATGTTGCATTAATCCTAGCTACTTGAAAAACCTTTAAATAGGACAAGGGACTAAAGCCAAGGTTTGCAACCACAGGCCCAGGAGATAAACAACCCAAATTGATAGTCAAGGCTCTGTTCCTAAGAGAATTTTGTAGCCCAGAATGACGTGTGGTCCAATGATCAAACGTGCGCTACACTGTTTGAGCCTCTTTTTGAAGGAAAGAAAAAGACCACAGTTAGAGCAAAAGGTAAGTAAATATCTATTGACAAAAGAAGGTAGGTAAATATACAATTTCTTAGTCTTAAAAGTCGAGAATGCATTTTATAAATCAAATTATTAAACAAACTCATTGGACGAAAATAGGGATATAGTTGTCATTTACTACATAATGATTGACAATGAGAGATTCTCTCGTAGAAAGTCTACTATGTTGTGTTTATGGTGTTTCAATTTGATAATACATAACATTGTTTTAATGTGTGGTTCAAATTAAATAACAGCAAACACTGTAACATCGACATCTAGCAATAGAATGATCCTATTGGAGTGAACCATAATCTCAAAACTATGATGGGTTTGTGATTACCATAATAAGTAGGGTTCTGAACTAAAGCAAGGGTTGGATTGTAGGTATCAAGATAGGTACAAGTCTAGAGTCTGGAAGCAGTTGATTGAGAGAGTCCATTTGGGTGGAGAGTTTGGAGTTGAAGAGCATAGTTGCATTGTTGGCATACTCTTAGCAATCCTCTCTGTATGCCCCCACCCAATGTCCTCTGTGAATCTCTGATGCCACACATCCAATTACTGGTAAACTCATCACTCCAATTCTTCTTGCCCCAAGTCCATAAAGTTCCTGTCCAGCCATTCAAACCCATTACAACGTTTCACACAAAAGAAATAAATAGAATTTACAATGAAATTCCTAACTAATTAAGTTTCATAACCAAGCAATGGGGTGACAATTTGTATTAGTAGGTCATGTAATTCAACCTTAACTCGACATGTTTAATTAATCGTGTCAGATGACTCGATGTTAACCCTGTTATAAAAAATATATAGTTTTCTTTTTCCGTAAAGCCAAATACAAAAATATTATATTATAAATAACATATAAATAAATTAGAAAGCTTTTAAGGTATAATGAAATTGAAGAAAACAAAATAACACGTAAGTAAAAGGAAAATAAATAATAAATAAGAAGGTGAGTTTGGTACGGTGAAGCACGTCAAAGACGCTGTCCTAAAGCCTTTGTAGCCTCCTTCGTGCGTAGGTCCTGACGGTCTACAAGGCTCCAAGATACGACCCCTTGTACACAAACTCAAGATCCGCTATGAGAACATTCATAGACGGATATGGGTATCCAAGTCACAGAACCATTGCCAAAATAATAATATAAAGTAGAGTATATATATAAAAGTAGAAAAGGAGAGAACTAGTTTATGGTGGTGATTGTGGTATGTGATATTCTGATGGTGTACTGTGTGTCTTTCAAATGTGAAGGGGTAGTGGCTTTTTATAGGCATCCAAAAACAAGTAACCTTCACTAACCATAAAAGTTCACCAACCAAAGAATTAAGGCATTCACCAACCAGAAATAAAACTTGAATATAAATATTTATAACCCCCACAATAAATCAAATAAAAAAGCCAAAATAATTAATAAATAAAACGGTTAAATTTTTAAAACATTTTAAAATTCTAACAATCCCCCACAAGGTTTTTAAAATTTTACCGTGACAAAAAAAAAACAGTGAAAAATATAATATATATATATATATATATATATGGAAATATAATACTATGTAATAGGTGTAGGTGCCTTCCGGGCTTGAACCTTCACTTAGTGATGATATTCTCCATTTGAGGAACCTGAGTTTACATAGTATTAAACTCGGTACCTTTGACCAAACTTCAACATATCCCACACATAGTATTAGTTGAGACTTGGATGCGGGGTAGCGCCGTTTATGGCCATGCGCTCATCTTGATTCTCATGAGAGTTACTAGAGAATAGCCCAATTCTCACAGTCGCGGCCTCACGACGTCTCTCACTTAGGTGAGTTCTCTAAGAGTACATGTGACCTGCACTCTGCGGGAGTTTGCCCGCCTCGAAACTCATTCATGGATAAATCCCTTCCTTACGTCACATAAAATAGCACTTTTGCCTTAGGGATGTGCAGAAGAATATCTCAAGGATATCTCCATAGTTTTATGAGTGCTATATGAGTCACGCAGTATGGATTGTTTCTACCACATTGAACTTCCTTCATGGGATCTCCAATCACAGAAGTTGGGTTACCTCCCTAGGTGACTCCCTTATGAGCTTAAGAACATCCCCCTCGACATTTTGCATTAATAGCCTCCTCCACGAGGCATGCATATCAAGACTAGCCTTCACAAGGCATATATAATATAGGACATGTCTTTGTTCTCCATTTTAGCGTGCTTTAAACCTGCATATTATTAAAATATTTCCTACACACTCTTGCACACAAATAATTAGTAGATTTCACCTCAGGATAATTGGAAATTAAATACGCTCTTACTCCCTTTTGTGCACTCAAAGTGGCTGAAATCATGATCGCATATCCAGGTTAAAATGGTATCTTCTTGATTCTCAATAGGAACCTATAAGACAATAAGAAGTCTCTACCAAAATTTTATACCAAGGTAATCATTAGTTGCAGACAATTTAGTCTCATAATAAAATTTTTAATGTAAACAAATTTCACACAGACACAACATGTTTGCCAAGGAAATATAAAAATTATTATGTCACTAAATGAATGTAATGAATATTTCCCACGAGAGCATAAAGAAATTGAAAACACAGTCAAAATTGTGGGAAAGAGAAGTGAGAAGAAAAGCCTATGACAGTAAAGCAATGCAATTAGACTACATAATTGGGTCTAACATTTTTCAACATAAAACAAAAACTACTCAACATTAACGACACATAAAATTATAGCATTAAAGTTCCCTTTAAAAAAAAAAAATCAACTCCCACAAAAGACTAAACTGTTTTAAAATCAATAATAATTATTATTGTCAAAGGCAAATAACGTAAACATTTAAAGGCTAATTAAATAAGATAAATTCCAATAAAAGAGATATCAAAACTTATATAATAAATGTACAAAATAACTGCAGTTTTAAAGAGGTAATCAAAACTACTCAAAATCTGGAAAATCAAATTCAACATAAAACAAGTATTGAAATTAATTTTGTATTTTGAAATACCCACAAAATTTCAAAAGTTACGAACATAGTTAAGGAAAACTCAACCCCCACAAATTAAGGGTATTCTCAAAATATATGAAGACGTACCGAAATTTTATTTATTTTTAAATTCTTGAGACATGCTAACTCACAGTCATATTGATAGTTATTGTAAATGTAATAGTGAAACCACCGAGAGCCTCACAAAATAAATGTAAATAAAATTTGGGGTTTGAAAGCCTTATACCAAAACTCAAAATTAATTGACACTTACAGTAATATAATTTATTATTTCATTTCAGTTTTCTCAAGAAGGTTTCACAATGTACACTTCATGGCAAGTAACTCAATGTGGCAACTGTCAAGACTTCACACTCAAAAGAACATTAGTTCACTCAATATATTTTATCAAGATTAAATCAAGTAACTAATATGAAGGATTGCACAATTGAAATATATAGGCATTGGCAAAATGAATCCAAGATATTTAAACAAAATGTAATTAATTGCATAAATTTTCAGAACATTAAAGGCAATGATCACCTAACAATATCAACAAATTTATTGCCAAAACTAAGGGCTCTAAATGTCATGAAATTGACATTAAAGTTTTGAAACTAAAGCTGCATAAATTAAAAAATAAATAAAAATCTCGTAATTAAATGTGCAATGCAAAAGCTTCCAAAAGAAGTTAATAGAAATTAACTAATTTTGGAACCAAAAGGAGCTAACATCCAAAACCACTAAATTCAAATTATATTTTCCATTACAAACAAAACGAATCAATCAAAATAAAATAATAGCTGCATGCTTACAATTTCAAATTTGGTACTCAAATGCCAATTCAATGTCATCTCAATAATCATAGTAAATATAGTAGTAAGACTACTAAATACATAAATAAAAGATATTATATATGGACATATGCACAAAATAGAATAGTCAAAATTAATTTCTCCATAAATGTAAAAATTCTAATTCTCAACAAATTGAAGTTGGTTTCAAAACAAGTAATCATAGAAAACTCAGCAAATTAAAGTTTGACAAGCTTAAATGGGCATTCACACCAATATAAAGAAATTCCATATTGAAAAGAAAAGGTATAAGTGTATGCAATCAAGAAAAGGCATATATTCTCATAAATTTACATTTTAGATTAAGGAAAACAATAAACAGACACAATACAAACTCTGATTTGTAAAGAACAAAAGAACCATGTAGATAAGATCATGAAATAGATTTTCCCATTTCCATTTTAGATTATTTATTTATTTAAAATTTGACAAAACTAAACAAGTGGAAAAAGATAAGTTTCTGTATTGTCTCATTTCACAAAATTCAAACTAAGTTAATTTCTTGGAATCACATACATTTATAGCAATGCTCACAGTTGCATAAGATAAAGTATTAGTTGGTAGCACTTAACTCTCGGTATATGATATTCGACCTCCGATATATCGATTCCATAATAACTCCCACTTGAAAATTACACAAATCTCTATTCCCATAAATAAGATAAACCTTGAACACAATCATTAGTGCAATATATATGTATATTTATATCAAATACTCGAAAGACATCACACATAACATAACGTAATTTGATCCATTTTCCAAAACCAAAGATAATTGATATCCAAAATCAGCAATAATATGATTAGAACATTAATATATTAACACTATTGAAATAAAGTCAGCAATTAAAATATCTCAAACAACAAAACAAACTGTACAATATATATGGTTTCAAATGTACACAACGAACTTTGCAATATATATAGCATGACAAAGGTGACATATGGTTTCACATATATAATCAAACTTATGCTATGATAAAGACACAACCTAACAAATATGATTTATTCGAAATACATGTAAGATAATACTTTGTTTACTACAGTTTGAACCAAGCGGCAAGTGGTAATCTCATCAATCAAGTATTCAATTGAGGCTTCACAACAGTAAGGAAAGAAAGTAGTTTTAATCTACAAAGGCTTTAGATTGTTATAAAAAAATATATAGTTTTCTTTTTCCGTAAAGCCAAATACAAAAATATTATATTATAAATAACATATAAATAAATTAGAAAGCTTTTAAGGTATAATGAAATTGAAGAAAACAAAATAACACGTAAGTAAAAGGAAAATAAATAATAAATAAGAAGGTGAGTTTGGTACGGTGAAGCACGTCAAAGACGCTGTCCTAAAGCCTTTGTAGCCTCCCTACATGCAGGTACTGACGGTCTACAAGACTCCAAGATACGATCCCTTGTACACAAACTCAAGATCCGCTATGAGCACATTCATAGACGGATATGGGTATCCAAGTCAGAGAACCATTGCCAAAATAATAATATAAAGTAGAGAATATATATAAAAGTAGAAAATGAGAGAACTAGTTTATGGTGGTGATTGTGGTATGTGATATTCTGATGGTGTACTGTGTGTCTTTCAAATGTGAAGGAGTAGTTGCTTTTTATAGGCATCCAAAAACAAGTAACCTTCACTAACCATAAAAGTTCACCAACCAAAGAATTAAGGCATTCACCAACCAGAAATAAAACTTGAATATAAATATTTATAACCCCCACAATAAATCAAATAAAACAGCCAAAATAATTAATAAAATAAAACAGTTAAATTTTTAAAACCTTTTAAAATTCTAACAAACCCAACCCAACTTGTTTATTAGATCAGTATATGCTGGGATATCATAATTGGCTCTCCTGATTGGTGTGGAAAAATATGTATTTGCAATGTCATTACTTCCTGAGCACACCAGGAATATGCTTATTGACTGTATAATCTCTGTTTTGTTTTCTACAACTGCCGCCTTTATCTTTCTGATGTAACTTTTGAACATCTCTAGTTGATCCGACATTGATAACACAGACTGTTATTTCAAGGGAAAGAAAAGGATTAGATAAGATACATTGATTCTTTTGTAAGAAAAGCAGAATTCTATAAACCAAAACCATACCATTAATTTAGCAGTGAGTGGATCATATCCTGAACCACCTGAGGCAAAACTTACACCAGTGAGGAGTTCTTGGAGCTGAAGATTTGGACTGAGATAAGCTGGCAAGAGCTCCTTGACCCCAAATCTTTCAGCTGGAAAAAAAAAAAAAAGACAATTAGTCTCTATTTTCAAAAAAGTGTACAGAGGGTTTTATGTATGTGACACATACACACACTGAGAGGCTTAAGAAAAAAAAATGTAGCATGCCATCACTTAATTAAATGTTACATTAACGTTACCGATGAAATCTGAGGGACCTATCCATTGCTAAACCTTCTGGTTGGTTTTCTTTCGACGAAATCCCTGTCAATAACAGAAACACAGAAATGTAGCAAGAGGTAGCCAAACTTTGAAAAGATTGAGTGACTTCTGTTTATAGTTTATGCCAGGTTGGCCTAACTTACTAAAAATCCAAAGGGCCTCTCCCACCTTAGTAAATAAATTGAATTGTACAATATAATTACTTAATCGTTAGTAAAAATACAAAACAAACCCAACTAAATGATGTGACCGGGCTTATAAAATCTTCTTGGGAAGAACTGGGATTTGTTAGCTGATCTATCATGCGTAGAGAGAAAAAAAAAATTATCAAACTTGGGAATCATATAACTTTGATTTGGGCCGTTTACGTTAGTTGCCCCCTCAGTGTGTTTTTGTGGGCTTTACCCAACTCACCTGAAAATAAATTCCACAAACCCAATAAACATATTTTCTTTTGACAAAATGATGGGATGTTTACAATCAAATTTAGGTTAATTAGTTCCTTCCGGCTCGAGGTTATGGGTATGTCATGGCGTTGGTGGTGAGAGTAGCCAATCTCCTCTTGAACTTTCTTCCATAAAAAAAATTTAGGTTAATTAGTTTGCTTTAGCAAAAGCATATATATATATATATAAATATGTATATTAATGTTGATCATGATAAAGGCAAAGCTACATATAGGACACCAAATAATGTCGATCCTTACTATACACGTTTGTAATGTGTTTTCGGGGAAAGAAAAAGAAGCATCCAATCATCCCAAGAAATCTTCAACCAGGATTTTGCAATTTCAAAAAGGTTTACAGGAAGCTTATTGACTTGTGGCCAGAAATCTCTCTTTACAGAAAACTTACACTCATTATCTCCTATCTACCTTATCCTACCTTATGATCTTGCCCCCCTACTGGTACTTCTTTTGAGCATATCATATTGGTTTTATGGAAATTTCTGCTCGTCTTATGCATGTAGTCAAATTTCAACATGGGTTGGCTGAGTTTGTAATTCAAGCAAACCCAGAGGGTGCTTGTCAGCAGAAATCCCAGAGACCTTCTTGGCCCACCAGAGTTTTTCCCATATTTTAACTGTGTTTTATATGCATAATTCATTCTGCATGCACCTCAGAAATGATTTCCAAACTATCGAAGTTTCAGAAGAAGCATGAATTGTTGCTCTGGAAACTTCTAGACTATTAGTGCAAGGCCAATATTCATCAGACACAAACCGTTTGACACATCTATCCAATCAAATCATGTTTGATATCAATTTCTTGTAGATGAGCTCTTAATTATAGTTGCCTTGCCACATCTATATTTTACGGTTGTATAACCTCTCTCTCCCTTGAGTGACCACACAGAAGCTCTATGATTGAAAGGTACGTATAATACATCACCAAATAGTATACGACGAAACAAGTATAATATTATATATGGAATATTGTGGCAAAGTCGGTAGTTATCATAATTGGGTGCAGGAGGCAGGCCATGATGTGACCAAACAAGGCTGTATCTCTAAAGAGGAAAGCTTAATTACAATGAAGAATGCGGACCACTAGGTGGATTACACGTAGCTGCTCTTTGGAAAATAACCCTAAAGATTCGGATATAGTCTACTAATATCATAAGAAAATAAAATGATAGCATTGAAACGTGAAATTTATTCACTCATGAGTGTGACTCTCACTCGAAAATCCACCATCTACGGCTAAAAATTGTCCACGTGCCTAGGCGACTGACGGTAGCACAACTATGATTTCAGAATTAGGGACCACGATTTCTCCTATCGACACGTAGCCAACCTAATGTCTGCTTTCCTCCAAAAGCATTGGGAAATTTGGGACCTTCAAAGGTTTCGGCGGAAAGCAGTTCTTGGCCCTGTGCAGTGAGTCCAATACACACCGAATAATTTGATTGCTTTTGAGACTCACCAGAGGCCCTGTGGACCACTATAGAATCTCCAAGTTGCGGGCATGAGAGCTGCAGCTTCAAAATCTTCTATTTGGTAGTATCCATCCCAAAATATATTCCTAGTCAACATATCTTCCATCCTTATGCATGTTGTTTAGTGCCTTCTTCATTATTCTGACACGAAATAATTTATAGAAAATAGTTTTACTATATGAGGACAGTTCACAGTTAAAAGTCAACTGCCTTGATCATATTAAGACTTCAATCCTCTCGAGAAAGTTCTAGACCTTTTTTTTTTTAATTAAGAAAGTTCTAGACCTTAAGTTTTTTAACAAAAGAAAGTTCTAGACCTTGGAATAGATAATTGGAATTTAAAAAGAGGAAGAAGAAAAAGAGAAAGATATAGTTGGCAGGATTGGACTGGACATAATTAAATTTAACACATGTGAGGTTAAAAGACATGACTCTTTGATGCATAGATTAATCGAAGAGGAAATCTGGTAACTCACCGGTTCAAATATTTCTGTGCTCTCATCATCCCTCACCAGTGCGGTGGCTTACATAGACCTATTTCCAGCTGAAATCCTGGGTAGCTTCTAAGCCACCCAGTTTCCTATGACCTCTTTTTCTTCGGTTCATGTTCTTCAAAGATTTCTTAGATTATGATCTTCTGATTATGAACGCACAATAAATATTTCTTAGATTATCTCACTTATGATCATGACAGATTACAATTATAATAATACTTAATAATCATATTAATATGTTCACTAAATAATATGTCAGTACGCATGATAACATGCACACGTATATGTATATAGTCGGTGAGAAAAATTGTGGAAAAAAAAATTTGGTATGTGTACTACTCGTTAGGATTATGCTTGCAACATATATAGTGGTCAAAGTAGACCTAATTAAATATAAAGGAAATCGAAAGTGCAGTGGCGGATTTAGGATTGTTACCTCATCTGGTATAGTGTTAAAATTTTGAATTTTTTTAAAGATAAAACCAATGCTAAAAAAATTAAAAAACACGTTAAACTTATTCCAATTAACAAAACATCATTCAATAAATCAAGCCCATATATATATATAATAACCCAAATAATAAAATATCTAGAATTTTACAACAAAAAGAGCACAATGGGTGTTGAACCCTTGACCAAAAAGATTTTTACAATTCAGAAGCAACTATAGTAAGTGATATCTTTAACCTATTTATGTATACTTTTAATATTTATATGTCTATCCAACATAATTATAAAAATATTTTAAAAAAACCCTAACAGATCTCTTCCCCTTTTTATTATTATTTGTGTTTGCAGTGCCTTCTTCTCCTTTTTTTTTTGTTGAAATCCATCTCAATCACAGTCTTCTTCCTCCCTCTCTCTCTCTCTCGTCTTCCTCTCTCTTCTTTCTCCCTCTCAATCACTGTCTTCTTCTTCTTCTTCCTCCCTCTCCTCTCTCTCTCTCTCTTCTCTTCCTTCCCTCTTTCTTCTCCCTCACAGCTTGCATATCTTCTTCTCCATTGGGGTCATCTCCCATGGCTGCCAAGGCAAACAAGGGACCTCTAAGCCATTTCCAGGTCTGCCATGGGGTCGTCTGACCCCATTGACCCCATGGTGGATCCGCCACTGATCGAGTGTTGTATTTTATACGACACCTGGTGAAAACTGACCAGATTCAGGAAGGAAACAGCTTCTGTGTGCTTTCTTAGACCTAATGACTATTGACTATGTGAGTTTGGTATGTGTGGTTTTCATGGGGACATTCTTTGGAAAGGGTGAGTCTTTGGGAAATTTGGTATTATCAAATTAGTAGGCAATCTTTTTTCAACAATTCTAACTTACCTACTGTGTGCCTACTTTTGAGAGAGAGAGAAGAGAGAGAGGGAGAAGAGTCTAGGTCAAGAAAAAGGTTATGCTCTTTTCATAGGGATAAGAATTTGGATACGTACGCATGTATATATCACCCTTTCTGGTGCAGAATTATCCACGTGATGATGGAATACTAATATAGTAGTGGGTATGGTCAAGACCGAGTACAAAATTGATGTGTATAAATTAATTAAGTAATGAAAGTATTGAAAACAAATTTTGGAGTTAGGGTATATGAAGTCAAGTGTGATTGTGTTGTGTTGTGATTTGACTCACCATTTGGTATGAAGTTTGGGAGTAAGAAAATAATGTTGGTACAAAAATCCGACCAGTTACTAGAATGTGGGCGACGGGTCACGAAGCAACTAGTGGGTTGTCAGGTTTCATGTGTTTAAGTCGAATTGTGTGTTACTTATTTCTTTAACGCTTTTTCTTTGATATAAATCGTATGAATGTTTTATCAAAGGCAAAACAAACACGCATGAATCTCCGAAACTGAAAAAAAATAATCGAACATTCATGTATACGTAAGTGCGTGTGTACATGTACGACGTACGTACGCTGCAATAGAGACTGGTCAAATGTTTTGTTTATATTTTTAAGGGCAAATTAAATCCTTGTGTTCTGGTTCGACCACAAATGAGAGCTTGCTAAGGTAGCTACGCATTTTACTAATGACGAAAGAAAGAAGAAAACGACTGGTAACTACTAGTACCTTCCACTATGAGTAAGTGAAACGTGGCAATGTGATGGTTGTCGAAAGGAGGAGCATCTACTTTTGGTAATAAATAAAAATGATTGTTAGCTCCCCTACTTTCCATAGATTGTGACCTTTCATTTTGCTCTTCAACGTACCGACTCATCATATCTCACAATATTATTATTATTGCACAAAGCCAAACCCACGAAGCACTACTTCAACAAAAAGTTTTGATGAATTTAAAGGGTGTTCATAAGCTTTGATTCTAGTGTCCAAACGTGTCCATGGAAAAGTTTGGGAAAATCTTTTTGATGATTTGTTAGTTGAATACACAATTGCATTATTTTGAATATCGATTTGATTCATGCACATGGGTGTGTGAAGGAGGAGAATGTTTTAGCGGCAACGTTGATGTTTTAGGAGAACGGTTTATATACAACTTGTGTGCGTTATGACATATTATATCTTTTAAAATATAAATTTGAACGAATATTATAACATGTAGATTAATAAAATCGTATAATCTTACAAAAATATGAAAGCATATGAACTTTGTAGCCCCCTTTTGCTATATATCATCATTGGCAAAGTTATTAATTTCGTTCATCATTTAGAACTAAGGAATAATATCCAAAATTTGACCTCCGTCCAAAATTTAAAAATTTAATTCTAAACCCTAGGGCTCGTTTAATAACCATTTGAATTTTAGTTTTTAGTTTTCATTTTTTGTGCTAGAGTATAGAGAAAAAATAGGGAGAATGGAAGTGAGAATGAGAGTGAAGATGAGATAGAGAGGGAAAGATGAGAGGAGATGATGGGGAAGGAAGAGTAATAAAAGTGAAAACAAAAACAAAAAACTGAAATCTATTTCAAATTGTTTTCACTTTCAAGATTTTGTTTCACTTTTGTTACTATCCCTCTCATCCTCACTCTCATTCTCACTCTCATTTTCCTCTATACTCTAGCACAAAAAATGAAAACTAAAAACTAAAAATGAAATGGATATCAAACCGGCCATAAAGTTTTAAAACTACCATTCTACAGCTTAATTAAATAAATCCTGAAGTTAAGCATGAAATCATAAAACACCCTACATGAAAAAAGAAGAAGAAAAAAAGCCAAAAAAAAGAAGAAGAAGAAAATAAAAACTCCGATAAAACAATATGATAAGATAAGATATGTCGAATTCAAACCTTGTCGGCTCACCCCACTGCAACATGCCAAAACACTTAAAAAGAACGAATCACGATTCTGCCAAGTGTCAAAGTTTCTATAGATGATGAGAAATTAACGGAATCGATTTACAAAGAAGCATAAATTATGGCCATTACAAGTTTCCACTTTCATTGTCAAAAGTAGTTCATCCAAGGAAGGTGACTGCCGCTAAGAGATAGTTTTATGATCTTATTTTCACGAGCACTGTCGGGAAGATGGACGTAACATATGGAATGAAAGGAACAATGACAATGAAACCTAAGACGAATAATATATATGTGATATGAGCAGAGCGGTTGAAGGCTTTGTCCTGCGTTATATCACACGCCTGTCGACATAATTACTGGAGGATAACATGCCTGGATGTATTGAGCTGGGATTTGTTTTGCCCCTTCGTAACTGACAAAGCCAATGCTTTCATTTTGAGAATACAATGGTGACCGTGAGATTAGAGCAACTTATTTTGTGCGATATCTTTCTATATATATACACATATATATACATTGCCAGTTAATTAGGACAATGACCTTAAGACCTTAAGGGCTCGTTTGGTGGCAAGGAAGGATTGGATATAGCTAAGCACACTTGATTTAAGACATGTTGAATGAAGAAATGAAGAAATGTTGTCCAAGTTCAAGGTATAAGATGGATTCTCTCATATAATCCCTACAAAATGGATATCAACACCTTATAACTTATCCCTTCTAATTTCCAAAAATGAAAAATCATTTACTCCTACCATCATTCTCTCCTTCAACAAACCTTAATATAGTGAGTTATCCAATACAATCCAATAATAGGTACCAAACGAGCCCTAAAGGTTTGATTGAATTACACATAATCTGATCCATGTTAATTTTCACCTCCAACCACCTGACAAGGACAATGGATCCAATCACTTATAATTTGCCGTGTTTGTTTTAGTAAGAGAAGTAATTGGTGTACCTATTGATTATGTGACTTTTTTCTTAGAGCTTCATTTAGCGTGACCCCTCAGTACTAGTGTCACCTATGAAATCTGTCATGGCAAGAGTTTACTATCTATAGCTCATCCCCGTGAGCTTTTGCCAAATCATAGGGCTTGTATTTTTTTTGACATATATAGTGAGTGAACTAGATTCTTATGTGGATATAGTTTTTTTAATTGAGTGAACCAAAAGAAATCCCTTGGCTACATGAAAAAGCCTATGTTTTCAACCCAAGAAAGACCTAGGGAAGGGGAACTGATAAAAACCATTGACCCTAGATGCATAGTGTAAGCTCATCCTCTCCCTCCCCACTCAGACACTTGACATGACAAACACCAACTCAAATGGGACACAAGAAGTACCTACTCTAGCACATATCCTTTTTTGTAAAAAGCCTATATTCTTTGGATCCCAAGAAAAAGGACAGGCATCAAATCAAATGTGTACTAGCTAAGCCTAGCTACAAGAATTATCCTTTCTTTGAAAATGTAGATGCAATAGATGGAGTTTATAATGTAGCCATTTTGCAAGGGGAAGAATCAACGGCTCCCAGTCAAGATCATGTAACATGTTTCATTCAACTGTGTGCATAAAAGACATCGCTTCTCACTATAAAAACAAAACAAGACCATGACTTGGAAGAAGAAGTAGATAAGACAACACATGCCCTACATACTGATCACCCACAATCCAAACACATTAATGAACAGGAAAGCCCATGTCCTCCATCCAAAGAGCCTCTAAATTTTTGCAGAAGTGGCCAAGTAATTTGACATGATGAATGAAGAAACCCTCTTGGTTATGAAGGTTGTTTCCAAGCAAGCACCCCAAGCACTCAAACGCATATGGGAAAGAAAGCTTCCCCAATATTATTGAGTTTTCGTTTTCATCATAACCCACCCAAGACTTTTGTTTTTATGAAAAAGTCAAAGACTTGAACAAATTGCTTGAGCTCTCTGTGCCACCATCTCATCAAAACATCCCATCACTTTTTACCTCCTCTCGACGACCTTTGAAATTACTTACTTTTAAAGCATCATTGTTATTGTGGAGATTATGCAGCAAAATCATTGTGTGTATGCAACAATTTGTACGTGGAAAACCTTAAAATATTACTCTCAAAAGTCACCCTATGGTCGACAAGCTTTGCAAAGTTGACTAAAAATATCCACACCTAACTGAAATATCATTTAAAATTTCTCCACTGGTTGAATTATTTTGCTAGTGTCTGGCTGATATGATGCTCTTCCTGCAATTGATTGGTTACTGAACCTAACATTTACCAAGCAACCAATCACAAATTGCCACCATCTTGTTACCCCCATTTGCAACAGGATTGCAATTTGTGAGAAAAATATCCAATCAATCAACCTTTTGTTGCTACAATTGTGTGCCTCGATCTCATTTCTTAATGCTTAAACGGGAAATAATTGTAGGTATATCCACTCAATTGCAATTTGGAGCACTTTTTTCAGTCTCTGCATTGGATGCTCATAATTGGCTCATTCTAGTTCAGTCTTCTTGATTAAAACGCTAATGAAGTTGATTAGTTACCTCAACACATTTAACATGATTCTCTACATAAAGACTTTTACCTTTTTGGCATTTGCTTGCGTTTTAATCCAACATCATGTTTCAACATTCGGGATGTATCATCCATGGGAATTCACATTTAAACACGAACACAATCTAATGATTGTAATAAATCTATACCCTCGTAGAGTTGAATAAGCTCTATTGGTGTATCGACCTATAGGTGATTAGTGTTATTAGTGTGTTCGCCTTCAATGCAAATACGACAAAAGTAAACAGGAAACAGATCGTCATCATGCTTGATTACACAATAAACAGAGTGGGGAAGCAAACAGGTTTTAATTACACCTTAAACAGAGACATATACAGATATACACTATGTTGTATAGTCATATTATATACGACATATAGAAGTGGAAGAATAGAGGAGAAAAACCAGCTGAGCTCCAATCCTAGAGCTACTCCCACAAGCTACAAGCTGGTCCCCCCAAAAACCTCTCACCCTAAAATTTCTAAATACACCCAAAATTACATACAGTTAAAAAAAAAAAAAAAAAAAAAAAAAAGAGAACTCCGGGGTCGTATCAGATAACTTCCCACAGGTAATTGTCCTCTTGTAATTTTCAGACTTGTGTGTGTGTGTGTGTGTGTGTTGTTGTTGTGTGTGTGTGTGTGTGTGTGTGTGTGTGTGTTGTGTGTGTTTGTTTGTGTGTTTGTGTGTGTGTGTGTGTGTGTGTGTGTGTGTGTGTGTGTTGTGTTTTTTGTTTGTGTGTGTGTGTGTGTGTGTGTGTGTGTGTGTGTGTTTGTGTGTGTGTGTGTGTGTGTGTGTGTGTGTGTGTGTGTGTGTGTTGTGGTGTATATATTTGTGTGTGTTTGTTTTGTTTTTTTATATTTGTATATATATATATATATTGTGTGTGTGTGTGTGTGTTTGTTTTTTGTAGTTGGCTGTTGTGGGGCAAACGGATGATATCGCAGTAGAAATTTCAGGCCTGCTTCTACCCAGTCCTTGGAGTTTATGAACGTGCCGTGAAAACCGTTTTACGGAACTCTGGAGGTAGTTGGATTGTAGCTTCAACTTTCAAAAATCCATGGCGTTCACGATTTGCAGCTCCGATTTCCACTCCTTCTCGTCTTGAACGAAGGCCAGAATGTACCCATCGTCCTCATTCTCCGAATTGGGGTCTCTGGGGAGAAAACAAGGCTCCACTTCCGTACTTCTCGTCGCCATAGATATGCTTCTTTACTTCACCAGTAGAGAGGTCCCACTGGCAAAGCCCGAAACTCAGGCCACGGCTCGGCCAGAGCCAGGTCGCGAACCGAGTTTTTCTCCCAGTTTGTTTCCGGTTCACCATCCCGGCTTCCAATTCGCATTCTCGGCGCAGATACGGCGCCGTGTCGACTACTGGTTTTCAAATTGAGCCGGATTTCGGACAGAACATCTCCAATTTCTCGTCGCATTCGTTGGAAATGGAGTCGGGCGGGGTCATGCAGGAGGGGAGAGAGAGAGAGAGGACCCGATCGCGACGACCTCGTCCGTCTCCGGCTCCTCCCACACGTTCCCAGAGATGGAAGCAGAAGCGATCGGGGCAGTCGACCCATCGGATCCCCGAAGCGTCCTTCGCATTCTTGTCGGGAATCCCAAAACGTGACATCTTGTTCTTGTCGTAAGATCACGGGGGACCCACCGGTGATCATCTCCTGCAGCTTGAACACCACCTGCTGGTCCGGAACTACGACACCGTTCTGTGATAGCGAAGTTGTGCATCATGGTGGGCTGGTCAAGATTGATTTGCGACGTGGGGGGGCGCGCGCGCGGGCGCGCGCGGATTCTCGCCCGTACCGGCGAGAACTTGAAGTACTTCCAAGTAAGGCCTCTGAACGACGTGGTGGCTAAGGGCGAAGAGCTCGCCAGTGGTGGGGTCCACTTTCGGGTGGGCTATCATTGTGGACTTGAGCTGTTTATCGAAGTCGTAGCGACCGACCGTTTTGAGGTCACCTTTTTCAGGTGATTTTAACGTGATGGACGGCAAGTCGTCTCCCGACATGGCGAGCAGGCGACCGTTGAAGTAGACGAGGCCGGCGTTTGGCGACGCCGATGCCGTGGGTGGGATCCACGAGTCCGAACATGCCGCGCGCGTAGAAGAGGAGGAGGAGGGCGATGCCAGAGTGGCGCGTGGAGCTCACCGATGGCTTTTGGGACAGGGGACGCCCGAGGTCGCGCTCCTGGCTAAAACGGTGAGTTTCGGTGAACCTGCAGGCGTAGCTGGCAGCGTCGTCTTTGATTGCAGGGCGTGGACCATGCCGTCGCCGTCGAAGAAGTGAGTGCGCGGCGACCGGCTAGTGAAGTGGGTTGGCGCCGTTGCGGACGTAGACGCCTTAGATTGAGGCCGGGATCTTTGCCGGTGACTGGCAGAGAGTGTTCGACCCGGTGCTCAGGGAAACCGGAGCGAAGTTTCCGGCGATTTGGACGTTTGGGTCAGCTGTTTTGGGAAGTGGGTGTTGCTGCTTTTTGATAGAGAGCGCTCTACGAGTGCGTAGAGGCAGTGGCTGCTGCTCTCTGTAGGAAGTTCCATTGCTGGGGCACTGGCTTTGAGGACTTAAGAAGAAGTTTGGGTATTCTTTTCTCTTGGGTTTAGAGGTAATGGAGGGAGTGGAAAGGGTGGTTGATGAAGATGAGGAAGGCCTGTATTGGATAGGAAGGTGTGTGTTTTGGGATTTGGAGAAGAGAGGGGGCCTGGAGATGCAAGTGACTGTGTTTGGGGTTGATTTTCTGTGAATGGGTTTTCTGCTTGAAGAAAATTGAGGAAGAGGGGGGAAAACCCAATTGGTTTGTAGCTAAATTTGAAGATTTTGTAGAAGAAAGGTGGTGTCTTCTGCTGGTGGTAACAGCTTAACCCATGTGCCTGTTGTTGCTGCAGCAGTGGAAGGCATGGTTTTTCTATTTTAGTAAATTAAACAAGGAAATAAAAAAGCCAGAGCACTAGTGATTAGTGAGAGTAGAGAATGGTGGCTATTGATTGGCCTTGAAGGGCAAGTAAACTTGTGTATTTTGTGCTTGTTGGGGTGTGAGAGAGAGAGAGAGAGAGAGAGAGAGAGAGAGAGAGAGACACTGAGATGGAATGAGAGAGAGAGATTTGAAGAAACAGGTGAGAGAGATGGAGGGTATATATAGGGAGGAGAGAAGAGGAGGCAGAGAGGCCCACCTGAAACATGTAGCAAGTGACCACGTGTTTGATTTAGAAATGGGTGCTCAATTAGGATTGCCAATAAGTGATCAGGAAG